>BRDA01006378.1:0-22625 GCA_036984385.1 Crenuchus spilurus
CAACATTCATTTTGCTCTCTCCTAAGAAAGGAGGCAGGTCTCCCTCAAACTCATTATCCTTAGCTTTCCAGACATTTCTGACACTCTTTTCTTTTTTTTCCCTGAGCTCTGGGAGGTCGTGGTCCCTCAGATTCAACAGCCTCATCTCCTTCCTCAGCCTCAACTCCCTCAGCAACATTTCCAGACTCCTCACCTTCACTATCACTGCTTAACCCTACTTCTCTGCTTGCACCTGTCTGTACTGACAGCCATTCCTCATCACTGCTACCAGAAGCACAGTCTTCCTCACTTGAGTCTGGAAATTCCTCTAATACCCTGTATGCCTGTCTTTTTGAGCTCTACAAAATATAAGGATTTAAAGAAAAAAATCAAATTGCATTATAAAAACATAAAGAAGTTGATTTACAGCCAAAACATTATAGGATATGAATTATTTTCAAGAACAACATTGGTAGTAATTGACATTGCACTGAAGTTAAAACAAAGCTATTGACACATGATGTAAAATTGAGTGGACAGATGATTAATCTGTATTTCCTCCAAATATAAAATCAAAATTTGGAAAATCTTTACATAATATGTCACCTTACATGTTACTTGATGTAATTATATATTTTTTACCTGCAATGGTATCTTTTTATAGAAGGTAGAAACAGAAATAGCTGAGGTGTTTGGTCTTTCTCTCTGTCTGGTGGCCATCTTGGTTTCATTGACTATTTTGTCCCATTCCAATGACCAGCCAATGGGAATTGTTTGTATGGGATGATGCAATACCTTCCATTTGAGTGGACTATATGCATCAGTGCCCAAAATTGCAAGCATATATAGAGAAAAGACACTTTTAAAAAGCTGTACACTGTAGTGACCTCTATGCATGAAAGGGTTCATGCGGAAAAAGTCAATTTGAGTGTTTCCATTACACTTTTGCGATATAAACCAATTTCGATACGATTGAAAAACCACCTCATTTTAGCGCAAAAGACTTTTATCGAAAAACGTGAGTTTTTTCTAAATTGTTGTGTTTCCATTAAGCACATTTTTATTCCCAATTCTAATTTGCAATATTTCAGGGTCAATGGACTACTGAGCTACAGCATGGAGACTGAGGTCATGCATCAGTTTCTCAGGACAGTTTCCACACTGAACAGGCCTCACCAGGGTCGACCAAAGAAGTTGAGTCCACATATTCAGCGTCATATCCAGTAGTTGGCTTCAAAATAGAAATGCATGTGCAACCAGCACTGCTACAGAGCTTGAAGATGTGGGAGGTCAGCCTCTCAGTGTTTAGACCCTACGGTCTGTCTGCATGGACGTTGTCCCAGAAATAAGCCTTTTCTGAACCTGTCGCACAAGAAAGCCCACAAACAGTTTGCTAAAGAAAAGCAGTCCAAGAGCAGGGATTACTAAAATTACTGGTTGCATCAGCATCATGATCTGGGGTTACATGAGTGTTGCCGGAGCACCTTCTGAAACTGGGCTGCATGACAGATTTTCAACAGGATAACGACCCCAAACACACCTCCTAGATGCCAGCTGTCTTGCTGAGGAAGCTGAAGGTAAAAGTGATGGACTGCCCAAGACCTAAACCAAATTAAGCAACTGTGGGACATCCTCAAGCAGAAGGTGGAGGAGCAAAGGTGTCTAACAACCACCAGTTCAGTGGTGTCATCATGGAGGAGTGGAAGATGATTCCACTAGCAACCTGTGCAGCTCTGGTAAATTCCATGCCCAAGAGGGTTAAGGCAGTGATAGATAATAATGGTGGTCACTCTAAATATTGACACTATGGGCCCAATTTGGACATGTTCTCACTTGTGTTGCCAGCTCTTTGGACATTAATGGTAATGTGTTGAGTTTTGTTCAGAAGACAGTAAATCTATACTGCTATACAAGCTGTACACTGATTGCTTTAAGTTATATCCAAGTTTAATTTCTGATGAATATATCATTCAACATAATGATATAAAATATAAATAAAAATATTCTGCTCGATGTTGGGATGTGTCTGTTACGACAGTTAACATTGTAGCAACTGTACGACCCTACTAACTCTTCACATCTCTGACTGCATGAAAAGGTAACATTTTGTGCTGGAATTGTTTTTACTTATAGGTTTCAGTAATTGGAGTGTAAACAAACATTTTTGGTGGAAATGAGTTGCTAATCTTTCAGTTTGGGAGTTACCTGGGAAGTTAGTTAGCCACACATTCACCAAGTGGCAAAAAAATGGTGCTCAGTGTCACCTAAAGTTACAACTTAAAATCAGTGAAAGTTATTGTGTGGTAGATTTGGTCTCCCCAAATGATAACCCCACCGCTACAAACAGGAGGGCACTCTTCCATGATAAAAATGCCCCATCCATAGTGCATGATGGGTCACTGAATGGTTTAATGAATATGAAAATTACATTAATTAATTCTATTACTGATGTGTTAGACATTGGGACTGATGTGTTAAACATTGCTTGCCACCAAAGCCATCAAAACACCAAATGAGTTGTTTGGAAGAATGGTGATTACCATGTCTCCAGTACAGTTCTAGAAACTTGTAGAATCCATATAAAGTGCATTGAATTTGTACTGGTCACTTGTGTTGACTTGAATGCTTATTTATGCTCAAAGATAAAAACGGATATGGATGGAACCTTCTGTACGTACTCTGTGTTTCTTTTATGTGTATTTGTTCATGTTTTATCAAAGCTGATGGACAGGACATAGCAGTACCTCAGGAAATTGTGGGGACAGTGGCTTATACCTCAGTCAAAACACAACCTCTGCCTTATGGACATGACAAAGAAAAAACTCTGGCATTAATTGTTTGTTCACATGTTGCAAAGTATATAATAACCTCACAGACCCACCGTTTACCCACCTGTTAATACATTACGACTTCCTCCTCTGCCATGTTTGTTTTTGTCAGAAACTTTTGACTGTGAAATGCTCTCTAGTGGATATATTGCTAAATATCCATGCTAACACATAGGCAGTGATGGTTACATTTGAAATGGACATATTCATTTGCATATGTAAAGAGAGTATAAATGAGCCTTAAAACTAGGGATGAGCCGGATACTCATTTCAGATGCATGTCCGGTACAGATAAAGCATTTTTGACAAGTATGAGCATGATACGAGTAACGCTTGTCAATATCCGTGCTTGTGCTGAAGAAAAATCCTCATTGGGTAACTGACTGTTTTCACGATCTGTGATTGGTCAGTCACACAGAGCGCCCAACCCTCCCTACACAGCCACCTCTCTGCTGCCAGAGCTGTGCCTCACTCACCATACAGACAGTGGCTGATCTACGGTGTTAAAAACAGGCTCAGCTTAAGCGTAAACAGGTATTGTAAACATAAATTTTAAGTATTGTAAACGTAAATGTAAATCTGTAAATGAAACTGTAAAATCATAAATTAAAAACAATCATAAACGAAAAATAATGGTTGTAAATGTAATACATACATTTTCGCTTCTTATTTTTATTTTTCACTTAAAAAGTTATGTTTACTATTCACAAATTACAATTACAATAAATTTATTTTTGACCCTTTTTTGATGGTGGGTGGGGCTCAATGCTCATTAGCTAGAGGGATAGGATATTATGCCATCACTTCAGCTGAAAACAAACCCCACAAAATGAGAGGGTGTCACTACCTGCTCCATTCACCTTGCCCGATTTGTACCGCGCATGCGCATAAGCACATCATTTCTGGATAAAGTTTTACAAATTGCACTGAATCAGTCATTTTTGGTGAAGAATGAGAACCTTTGCACTTTATCGTTTTATTAAATTTATGTTTAATTGTTTGTTAAAAAGAGATCATTTGCATTTTTCACACTTTGCAGGATTACTTACTAAAGGGTGGACTTACATAGACGGTGGGGAGCAGATCTACATTAAACAGCAGCAGGGTTGCCAGGTCCCCAAAAAGCTCCTTCCCAATGTCTGACATAAAGCACCCTCCTTATACAACCTGACACCAGCCTAAATTCTAGAGCGTCCAATCACAGATTTTGTTGTTAGCTGCCTTATTGCTTATTGCTTACTGCCTTATTACTCCCCTATTACATACCTGCCTTATTGCTTTTCTTTGCATTTAAAGTGTCCCCTTTTCTTGGGTTAGCTAAGACAGTGTAATGCCCTGCCCTGCACCTGGTGAAGGGGTAGAGGACTCATTAAAACCCTAATCATGATTAAGCAGAACAGATAATGGATGGATGTATGGATGAAAATGCTACACTGTGCCAAAGTCCAGTCTCTACCTCTGCACATTGTTCTGCTCTTTGTGGATTATACAGAGCAGCAGCTCTGCTAAAACATGACCGTGAACCTCTATAATGAACACAACAGCAATGAGGAAAGTGTGAGAGATCACCATTGAGTGAACACTGTACCGCCACCATGTTCTGGCATGTGATTTATGTGCTGTCTACCTGCGACTTCTGTTCCTGCATTAGGGAATGCCCACATCCATATACATAATCAATGGTATTTCAGACAATTGGAAACATGGGTCCTTTCTTAAAAGATTTGGCATTTCATTAGAACACACATGGTGGAAATGTGATGTGTGGTTTTAAAGATAAAGTTTCAATTTGGTTCATTCCAATCAAAACTGAGATGTGTAGTAAAAAGACAGCAGAAGAATAATGCACCTCCTGTTTGTATCTATACCTGTTTTTGTATGTCTTTAGAACACGTGATGTGCTCATTCTGAAAATAAGGCATTTGGATTATATATTTCAAAGTGATCATCTTCTAAACCCCAGCAATACAGCCTGATTCACTCATACCAGCATAGCACACACCACCATGTCACTACCATGATGCCATGAAGCATAACCCCTTGTGCACACAGAAAATTTGACCAACACAGGGCACACACACACATATTCACACGCCAATCTGATTAAAGGGTCTAGATGTTAAAAGAGGTCGTCAGCATGGCATCCCAAATGCGTGTGTGTATTTCTGCAAAGCCCCTGGCTTTCTTGACCTTGCTTCAATCTGCGATTCATGAGGCAGCCCTATTGATTTAAACAGAGGCTAGAGGCCCTCCCCCTGCAGAGCCAAATTGAATCTCGTCCCAGGATCACAGGCTTATTGCACAAGACACTGTCACTGAGGCCAGATTTGCTCACACGTCAAGAGAAACAACATTATTTATCAAGCATCCTTTACGTCATGTGGAATGGAGTAAAAAATATGCCAATGTTGAAAGACCTGAGGCCAAATTTGATTATATGAAAGCCTTTAGCAAGCCTACAGGAACATACATGCTGTTTTTAAGAGTAGCAGGCATATTAAAATTGTTTTTTTAATTAGAGGAGCATGAAAAAGAAAGCATCATTATTTAATATATTCAGTGAATTATGTTTCACAGTCAACTCAATTTTACATCTTTCAGACAAATGACACATGCACAGCATTAGTGCCTGTGGATAAGGTACCCGGACAAAAAAAGTGATCACATTGCATGTTTAAGGAGGCAGTAATTCAGGGTCCTGCAGATGTCGTTGCATGACGATGATTAGGGATATAAATACCTGCTGGGTGTGTGATGGGATTCATAGATTGAGAAGAGGTGGCACAGTGCAGTGAATGTTTCATTTGATGTGTGGGAAATTGTCACAAAACAGATGCTAAGATTGGCAAAAATTAGTGACTGTATTTGGGCATGCCAAAGGCCAACAGTGTGATGGAAATAGATGAATTTGCAGGTTAATTGATGTGTACAGTCCTACGGGCCTTGAAAATTGTCAATTCCAGACAAGAATTGCTTCTAGAAGTCAACACAGGTCCTTCACAACCAATTCCTGAAAGAACACTTCAAAGACAATCAATACATTGAGACTGGCACCAAAGATGCCTTCAGCCTTTAATTTCCTCTGGATTGGGAACTTTGTCACTGCTGGTAGAATTAGTGCAAGAAGAAAAAGTGTGTGCAGCCTTTGACTCTGAAAACGTTACTGCTCAAATGTTGGTTCTTGATGGCTCAAAAGAGTCTTAAAAGGAGATTCTCCTAAAATTCATCGGGAGAAATCATATGAGACAAAGAGATGTCCTGTGATTATTGCAATAATTATTAACAGCATTAAAACACAGGGAATTTGAGACTAGTCCTCTTTACAGAATTCTTCCAGATCGTCCTAGTCCTATGTCTTTTCTTGTGTTCTTCTTTACTGCATCACATAGATTTTCTAGGAAGTTGAGATCAGGGGATGAGGTGACCATGGCAGAAGCTTGATTCTGAGTTCAGTATGCAATGTTTTGTGTTGATCGGAAGATATTTTTTTGAAGATTAAAAATGTATACAAAATATAAATTCGGGTATTTCCTGAAGCCTATTCTATGGACCCTAACAAGGTTCCTAGGGCCTTTAGAGGTAAAACAGCACCACAACATCATAGACCCTCTACATTACATAACAGTGGGCATAAAGTTTCTTTCTGTAAAATCACCTTCTTTTTCACCAAGATCACTTTAAGTGTTTGTTGCTTTAAAAAATTATAAAAATGATTGTTTTGTCTGACTGGAGGTACAGTCAAAGTCTCAGTAGCATTTAGCAAACTCCTGGCACTTATTATTGTGCTTAGATGACAGGAAAAGGCTTTCTTTGGCGTGCATTCTAAATAATCTTTTGACATGGAGTAGTAGTTTTGGAAACTTGGTTGACTATGCTACATTTTGCTGACATTTAACATACCACAGTTATATTTTGATTTTTAATTATTAGCCTAATTGTAGATATAGACATTTTCAGGCAAGTAGCTATTTTTGTCTATTTCCTGACTTCTGAAAGTAAAAACATTTTTGTTTTTTGGAATGTATTATATTTTATGTGTTAATTACAAGTGTGAGTCAAAAATGACTTCAAAGATACATTATTTTTCAAAATAACCTTCTTGCTTTTTAATACACTTTGTCCATCCATCAACAATCTTTCATATTCCTATATTATTATTATTATTATTATTATTAATTTATTTATTTATTTATTTATTTATTTATTTAATTTTTATTTTATCTACTTATTTATTTTGAAGAATGAGTAAGGGAATTCTATATCACAGGAAGTCATAGAATACTGCTCAAAAGTTACTAGACAAAATAAGGATTCTGAAGGATAAATATACTTGAGTTAAAGGTTGAATTTTCTAATTTTTCAGCATGATATTAAAACTGTCACCAAAAGTGATTTTAGCCCATGTTTTTTTTGTTTGTTTGTTTATTAGCACCATAAAATCTCTACTTTTAATAGTGTATGATAGTTTTAATGCATGTATGGAGGAACAGGCAGATATGGTTATATTAATTGGGGCCCCACAGATACCTGGGCTAGCTGTGAAGGAGAGATTCCAAATCTCCTTTATTTACAGTGACTCAGGCCTTTCAAGCTGTCATACCGCCCAGCAGTCATGACTAGCGAGCCTTGGGGAGCTGTGCTGTATGCCATAGATGAGCCACAGTTGTAATAGCAGTGGGTAAAGGTCAAGAATCTGAGATAAGACTATTAAGACCAGGGATAAAAGATGATGCAAGTTCAAAATGATCACATATATAACTGCCACCAAAGCTGGATCAGTACAAAACAACAACAACTGGAAGATGCAAGGGACTTCTAACCCAAAGGCAGTCTCTCAGCGTATCTGTAGATAAATGTAGTGCTTTGGCGTCTGCCCTCTGGAGAGGAACTGAGGTACATGGCAATAGTGCTCTGTTTTAAACCGGATATGTCCTCATAAATATGCCATTGTACAGGAGAGGTAGCAGCAAAGAGGGAACTGTAACCCATGCTCAAAATGCACACAATTCTGGGAAATGTCACTCTGGCTTAGTACAAATTGTTAGTGTTTATTCTGTGGAGATTTTCATTTAAAACTGATGGTCTTGAAGAAGGCTGGCGGTCTATGTGAAGGTAAAACTACACTAATGCTACATCTTTCTACATTTGCATTCTTGGCTTTGATATCAGAAAAAAAGCAGTTAACTTGACAAACAGAAGCAACAGCTCATACATGTGATCATTTTCCTATCGTGGGAGTGTTAATTAATAATTTAGCAAAGGAAATTAAGAAATCTCTCACGATGCATATGATCAAAGATTCATTTGGCTCTGCAAGAGTGGACTGAACATTTTCTAAGGCTAAAAACAATCTACCCAGTCTGCAATGCATTCAGATCACTGAACATTCTAATCAATATGGCATATTTGACATTCCCTGAGCATGTTCAATACAGGAATGGTTCAGACAGAAACCATATTTACACAATTTAACACTTGCTTCAGATGTAGTTGATCTACCAAGATGCATTTGGAGTCCAAATTTTACTTCTATCATTTAGAACTAGAGCTGCAAGTGTTCAAGTCACTTAAAATAACCCAGTCATTAGTCTTAGTAATGTCAGATTGCATAAGCTTAACTTGTTTAATCTGCATCGAGATCTTAATTAAGGTCAGTTGATGTGTTTTAGTATGACTAACTATAAAAAAGTTATAATTGATTTACTATAAAATATAATTTCACAGCTACAGGCAGCCATAACACACAGCACACATTTTTGTTCATCTTGAAAACTCATACTAAGCTATAGACGGTTGAACAAGTTTAGTGTAAGCTCCTCCCATGTTGACCCAGGACCAAGTCTCATTTGGCAATATCAGGATGTGCAGTCATGCACTACTGAGTCCTAAATCACAGATTGGGATGTGGGTTGAGAGATGTTCTAGTGATCTATTTTTAATGGAAGTGCCTGGGCCATTTATTTAATGCATGTTTAAGCAGAATAACAGATGAAATGCTACCTTAATGTGTCCATCTTATTCTTGTTCATTTTACATAACAAACATGATCCACGGTTTAGTTATATTAAAACTTCTGTTGGTTGTAATGTCTTGTCAATGTTTTTTATACTAGGTTGCTGTACTGATGTGCAGGTGGTTTGAACGTGTTACGTCAGTTCATTTATGACTGCAGTGCAACAAAAAATGGCTGCATGACTTAGGATTTACATAGTTCAACAATCTACAGTGAAATGCTCAATGAAGAGCTGAAACCTAAAAATTCAAACAAAACACAGAGGATTACCCATACTGTTGACACTTTCAAAAAACTAGTTTTTGAAGTGTTAAAAATCCTCCCTATGGTCCTCATCTTATCCCATCAAACTATCACCTGTTTGGTCTCCTGAAAGATGCCATAAGAGGATGGGGATTTACATCTGATGAAGAGGTGAAGACAGTGGTTCATTTGTGGCTCACAGCTCAGCCAAAAACATTTTTTTAAAGAGGGAATATGAAAGATTGTTGATGGATAGACAAAGTGTAATGAAAAGCTGGGAGGGTATTTTGAAAAATAATGTTTGTCTTTTCTGAAAACTAATTAAAATCAGTTCTGCAGCCAGAGTCATTTTGACTCCCTCTCATAATTAACACATTATTTTTTGGGTGTTTCAAACAATGTTTAATAATAAGCTTTTACTGATCTGAAATGTGGCTTGAATTAGCTTGCACTGTAAATTTCATGCAGAAAAAGAAAATGCATTATGGCATTAATCAAATTATCATTGTCAAACAGCACAAAGTGTTTTTAACATGTTCATTTTGACAGTCTTATATTCACCTTTTAGAGAATTATAGAAAAAAAAATTAATCCCATCTTTTTTTGAGGTAAAATATTCTGTGAAAAAAATCAGTCAATAATTATAAGAAAAAAAAGGATATTCTTAGAGACAAAATGAAGCATTATTTCACTGGGGTATATATTTGAGGTGACAAAGAGGTCAAATTCCCTCAGTCATAATTTAACATGGGAAAGACAAGAGAACACAGTTTATATAAGGAAACACCTTCAAGCTTATCTACACTTTTCTCTCATGATCTACACTTATGGCAAATGCTCCATTCAACTTTAATCGTGACAACCTTGGCTGGACAAAGACCCAAGTTTAATTTGCTCACAAGTACAGTAAGAAGAAAGGTAAGATGATAATGATGAATTGACTTTGCCTTTAAAATCAATGTACTGATATATATATATATATATATATATATATATATATATATATATATATATATATATATATATATATATTCTCACAGTCACTGAAAAGTTGTTGAAAATATAAGATATTATAATGATAACACATATTTAAGCATATCTCACATATAACAACTCCATATTTTCCTTTATAAACTTAACTAGTTGGTATTCTTACCCTTCAATAACTAATCAGATCTTGACCACTATTGGTTGTATGTTTTTGAGTGGGGGCCAATCTCAACAGCGATTGAGATTGTAAGATTTACAATGATTGTGTAAAAATCTAAACAACACTGATGTACCAGCTTGTACCAGGGCCACCATGTCAAACTCACTGCTGTGTTATGCTCCATGAAACAAATAATAACTTGTCAGCAGCAGAAACTGACCAGTGATGAATGAAATGGGTTAAAGGGTGCTGGATAGACTACAATCTCTAGCTGCATATCTATATATTGAACCTATAAGATTGGTGTTCTTCATGAAGTGTCAAGTATTTGGTAGATGTTTTTAATAAAGTGGAAGGAGAGTGAATGATAAAAAGCACTCCTACAGATATGAGAACTTCATTTTAACACAATTTGGAGGCTCTGACAGAGGTGTTTGAGCTATGACTCAACATGTGAGTGATTTTTTTTTAGCCGTGGAAATAATATTCCTCTTCTCCAGTGTAGTTCTTTATGAGATTCACTTTGAGAAAATGGATCTGATGGCAGCTTTGTCTCTCTATAAGATATATTTATGGTGTGATGTATCATGTCAATAGGTTATTTTAAATAAATGTATATGTTTGGGAAAATACACTTTTTACATTAAAAGTTGACGTCAAGAAGTTAAAAAATTAGGTCACGATTATCTGAATTTGTGTGATAATGGTCATTTACAGGTTAAATCCAGTTCACTATGATGTCTTAAATAGCTGTCAGAAGCAATTAGAGCCATCGCTTATAAGGCTTATATCACCTGATCTGAAACCTGTAATTAAAACTCAGGTCACCAGCAGAAAAGCCAGCCTCCTAAGTCACTGAGATATGCTGGCTCATGCTCGATCCAGCCAGGCATAAGCAGGCCTCATTACACAGCCAGCTTCAGATTAGAGCTGATTTGATGAAATACCAATGACCCTTAAGGAGAGAGAGAGGGGGGAGGGAGGGAGAGGAATAGAGGGAGTGTGCCTGTGTATATGTGAAATACTTATATCTTATCGTTTATAACTTTTACCTCACTTGTTGGCACCCCTTCATTTAACACTGTGTGCAACCTCATTTTGCAAAGACAACAGTGCTGCTTCATTGTTTATGTCAAGGGAGCTTGTGGGCAAACGCTGCCTTTGAAGAACAACAAATGTAAGGGGCTTTCTAAGTCTAGCCCTAAACTTAACCCTAATCCTAGCCATATAACACACACACACACACAAGTCAAAAAACTCTGCATATTTGTTGTTTTAATAGGTTACAGAAATATGCTGTGGATGTATGACGGTCACTATCATGTTTTTTTTTTTTTTAGAACCTGCCATAATGATTTTGAGATTTAAGCTCACTGCAAGCTGGTGCGTGCATGTTGGCAACCCTAATAAAGGGTGTATATTTGCTTCTTTACCCAAACAGTCAGGAATATCTAATACTAATTTGGGCGGCACGGTGGCTTAGTGGTTAGCACGTTCACCTCTCAGCGCTGAGGTCTTGGGTTCGAGTCCACATCTGAGCGGAGTTTCCATGTTCTCCCCGTGTCTGCGTGGGTTTCCTCCGGGGAGTCCAGTTTCCTCCCACAGTCCAAAAACATGGAGATCAGGTGAATTGGATACTCTAAAATTACCCTGGTGTGTATGTATGTATGTATGTATGTACGTATGCCCAGATATGGTTGGCACTCTGTCCTGGGTGATCCCCCTAGTGCTCGATGCAGTCCGCCAGGTGGATGGTTGCTTCCGGTTGAGAGTACGCTGTGCGCAATTGGCTGCCGCTTCTCACCGGTGTGTGTGTAAATGGAGTGTGTTGATTGTAAAGCGTCCTTGGGTTTGAGAAACGTTCATTCATTCATTCAATGGTGATTAAATTTGGACTAAATTTAACTGAGTCTGTGTGAAAAAGATGATACAGCATGTGCTGAAAATGTCCAGCATGCACTTCTTTTCTCCTGATCAGGTGCTGATGTGGTCTGCATGGAGGCCTGCTTTATTTTGCTTTCATTTTCTGTTGCGTCTTCTGAACTGAGATTGTTATCAAGTATGTTTACACCATTAACACTCCTCCTGTACTGTGCACTGATACATTAAGCACAGTGCACAATTCTCAGGGGAGAATAACTAACATGTCGTACTCTCCATGAGGATAACTGAGGGCTTTAACTGGAGTCTGCAGGTTTTTCAGAGACTCTGATGTAGTCTGACATGCCTTGACTTTTTATCATTTACACCTAAATCTAAAATTATTTCTTTCCAAATTGTTACACCTGCTCAACAACACTGGCAAAACAGTAAGAGTGTCATAAATCTGCTGATATATTGTGGGAAAAAAAACACACTCTAAACGAAAAACAAACTCTCACAAATATCTGAAAATATATTTCTATTCAAGTTCTATATATTTGAAAAGTACACCCTGTAAGAGTTCTGGGGCTTATTTTGTTTTCTTTCTAGGATAAAATTTTGCAAAATAGAAGTGTTTTTTTATTTTTTTTATTTAAATTTTTTTGCTGAATTTCATTAATATGCTGCCAACAGGCACGCCGACTACGCGGGGTAACTGCACAACTGCAAGAACTAATTGTAACAGGTTATCTGTCATGCACTTTAGCTTGGAGGAATCCATTAACTGCTTGCTTCAGGTAATTCTGCAAAATTTGTATTTAGGCAGGAACACTGACTCCAGAGGGTTAATGTCCCACTGCAGATGCAGGTGACCAATGGAGTTGGAGCCTCCACTCTGACATCCACCTGTAGTAGTCATCAGAAATGAACACCCTTTAATCTGTAGTGTAATTGTGCACTTCAGTCTTTTTCACACAGACTGAGGTATATTTAACCAGATCTTCATTAGTATTAAAATTATTCATTTGGGACATTTGGGTAAAGACGCCAATGGGACACCCTGTACAATATGTTTACCATAATACATACTATTAGTAGAAATGCTTTGGTAAAACATGCCAACTTGCATTACTCTAGTATTAACATTGTAACACAGTGGTAATACCATCATGGTAGTTAGGGTTGCCTCCCGTCCCGTAAAATACAGAATCGTTTCGTATTTGTAAATTAAATGTCGCGTTCCGTATTGAACCGACACGGGATGTGCTTTCTTCCGTATTTTTATCAAAGGGTTGAAAAAGGTTGAATTGAGACGATGAAGAAGAAACCCTGCTGATCTCTCTCTCACCCTCTCTGTCATGTTTCAGCAGAGTGTGTGTGTGTGAGTGATGGGTCGTTGGCAAACGAAACGGCTCTTAGAGTCGATTCTTTGAAATGAGCAATCAGAGCCGACTCGTGTCTGAGAGCCAGATTTGTTTCCCCCCTGTTGAAGTCGCTCGGGATTGGTCAGTTACACCATGTAAGGTGGGAAGCGTCACTATATTAGAATTAACTTTAGTTGTTGCACTCACACACACAGAGAGAGAAGCTACAAAAAGACTTTCTCTGACGCATAATGCACATATATAAGACTAAATAAATAATTACACACAAGGAATTGTACAGGCAAAAATACATTAATAAATACATTTTGTTATGAAAAAGGATATGTAAATTTATAAAGGGAATCTATTTTTACACTTCCATGCATAAAAATTATTTGGCTTACTTTTGAAATCCAAAACAGACAACAAAAATTCACTGAAACATGGTCATCAGTCTGGAAAGTGTTGGGGGATATTAAATTTTTCTTTTTGCATGATCCATGCACTACTGCCTGCATTGTAACCATAATTGGCTTATTTTACTTTATTATGCCCTATTTCTTTATTAATTAATGATCATTTTGTGATATTGTGAAATATGTGACCATGTTGCTGCGAGATACATATAAATAATTTTCTGTTTTTGTTCTGTTCTTCTGTAAAATGCAAAACTTTTTAATTATAAATATATAAAAATATTTTTTATTATATATATATATATTTTTTTTTAATAATTATTTCATTTGTTTTTACATTTCTACATTTATTTCATTTCATTCAGTGTTGAATTGACATTATTTTATTACTAGCTTAATCTAAGCAGCAAAAGAAGAAGAAGAAGAAGAAGAAGAAAAGTCTTTCCATTTGGGAGCTGTAAGAGGTCTTTTAAGTAAACCAAGCCATAAAAGCCCATCACTGGTGCGAGTCCTGTCCAATGAAAGAGTTGTCTGAATTGCTAAGATACACTTGAAAATTGTGCGCAATTTAAAAAAAATAGCAATTACCAAAGGCAGTTTTATTCCACTTTATAATGTTTCTCTGACAGTGTAAGACCTTTTATTATATAGGTGCAACATTCACACCTCACCCAGTGCCCTGAGTGGCTCAGTGGGCAAAGACACTACCACTATGTCCTGAGGATCGCGAGTTCGAATCCCGGTCATGCTGATTGCCATCAACAGCCGGGGCCCAAGAGAGCAAAAAATTGGCAGTGCTGGCTCAACCCCAAACAACCCACCCCCCATCCTGGGTGTCCCTTATTTCAAAATCTGAAAGGTGGCAACCCTAATGGTAGTTAAATCTGATTCTTCCATGCTGGCATTACCAAGATACGTTTTTGTAAGGGAACTTTCTCCAGATCCTTTTGATTCTGAAATCAATGTTTATGAATCCTTTTTTGGCTCATCCCACAGGTCCCAACTTCTTTACACTTCTGTAAGTTCAGTAACAGCTGAAATGTACATGTAATGTGTGTGGCATTATTAACTGAGCTAACATGTACAAACACTGCAGTGCAGCTGTGTTGGAATTGAGCCAGTTTTAATCTGGAATTTGCTAGAATTAGCATGCATGACTAGGATTAGCAGATGACCCTTCAGCACCCATTACTCATGTTAGCTCCATCAGAATTTAAAGTATTCTGTTAAACAGACAGGATTTTTAGCATGCTCTTAGTGAAGCTAACAATATAACCAGATCCTCTGTCCTAGTTAAGCACAACACTTGGCAGCTTATTGGTGTGGCAGTGCATGAAAACAAACTGAGTTCATTTATCTGTTTCCCATATATTTGAGCTGAACTTTTTATTAGACTGTTTTAAGACTTCTCAAGTCTCACATATTGGGAATGATACATTTGGGCCAGATCTCACTGTCACACTTTAAATCTCATGCATAAGAAAAAGTGGTAAAAGTGAAACCCAATGTCTCACCCTTGGCTGCAAATACAAGTCAGTGCTCATCTTCTAATGCAATGAGCAGCATAATGCTTAACAGTTGTTAGGTTAATAGTTGGACATCATCTACTCACATACAAAATCATTTACTGTGTTTATTTATCTGTTACAAAACAAGTGGAAAAGATTGGCTCAACCAACTATTTGTTAAGCCTATCCAGTCATATATTATATTTATATAAATATATCAAATCTATATTTTGGTTAAATCTGCTCCAAACTTAGACTTTCCAACAATCTATTTTCAGATGTGCTTATATATTGTGAAAAACACACTAAACAATTCAGGTGACTACATACTGGTCTTTACAATTTTTAGAAATTGTATGTGGTTTTATTTCTAAAGCTTAATGATTGTGAGTTGACACTGTGTTTCACTCAACCACTAACCCTACATTGAATATTCATGAGATAGGTGTGAACAGCTAGAGAGCTCTTTGTTTATAAACATTAAATGGGGGTTTTCACACATTCCACGGCTGCTAATCCTTCAATGAAATGTCTATCATATAAATGACAGATTACGCTGAAAAAAGCACAGAATGCTGAAAAAATGTGTTCTCTCTGCTTATTTAAGCTTCTCTCACAAGAATCTAAAAATATTTTTTTTAATCTAGCTATATATATTTAAAATTAGGCCATTTAAGTTTTCTGTGGTATATTTAATTTTGTTTCTAGGATAAAATCCTAGAGTGATATATGAGTGTTTTTGCAGAATTTTGTTAATATCCCACCGACGGGAGCACAGACTACAAAAGGTTAAATGGACAGCTGCAAGAACTAATTGTAACTATTGATCTGTCCTGCACATCAGCTTGGAGGAATCTTTTAACTGCTTGCTTCAGGTCGTTCCATAAAATTTGTTTTGGTTTTATGTCAGGTAGCTTTCTCCTTGCAACCTTGCCAATGCACACTGTTGCTGTTCAGTGTTCTCCTGATTGTGTACTCATGATGTTACCTAGGGTTCCTTTGTGACCTTGCAGACTATTACAAACCTTGCTCTTGGCATGATCTTTGTTGGTCGAGCAACCTCCTGGAGAGGTTAATAATGGTCTTCAATCTGTCTGACTGTGGATTGTTGGAGTCCAGTCTAGGTTTTTTTGTTGTTTATCCATCCTGCTGAGCATCAACAACTGTTCTTTTAAGGTCGTCAGAAATCAGAATCATTTCCACAAATATGTTGTGAAGATCAAACTTTACTAAATCCACGTTCTTTAAATAAAACAGGACATCCACTCACACCTGATTGTCATCTCATGACTGACATTTGACTTCAAATTACCTGCTAATCTTAAAGGTTCACTTTTGTCACTCACACAAATTTAATATTGTTTAATTTTCCTCAATAAATAAATAACCAAGTCTAATATTTTTGTCTCATTTGTTTTATTTAGTTCTATTGTTCTATTTATCTACTTTTTGAACTTTTAGTGACAATCTGAACAAGTTTATGCAGAAATATAAAAACTTTGAAGCTCTACTGTACAAAATTAAATATATTAATTAGAACAATTATTTGATATTCTGGATTTCTGGTTTTAGTCATACTGATCAATAGTAAAACAAAAAATAGTTGAAATATCTCATTTTACATTGATATATAGATGAATACAATATTTTTCACAATATTATTTTTTTTTTGGAGATGCATTAGTAAATTAGCAAGAATAAAAGAAATTGTTACGTAGAAATCACAGCACTGTATATGTGTGTGTTTGCATGGAGTAGGGTGTGTATGTGTGTTTGTGTGTGTGGCACTCAGGGGGCTTTTCCTGAGCTGTTCTGTGATTGGGCGCTTGCTGCACACCATGAGTGAAGTTCATACTGCCAGGTTTCAGAGGTGAGGAGCTGACAGAGTGACCCAGCTGTGAGTGAAGCCACCACAGAAGAAATGGAGCAGAAAAAAGACTGTAAGTCAACTGTCTGACTCTTGTTGTAAGTGTGTGAAGCAACACTATTTGAGTCAGGGGTATTGTCGTCATCTGATGTGTTAGCTCTGTTGTATCACGTGTCTCCACACCTTGTGAACAGTCAGCTTTGTCTCAGCTTTTATCTGAAAAACATCTCATTCCTATGATCAGTGTGCGTTTGTTGTGGGTGTTTTATTTTAATGTTTGGCTAACCGTAGAAGCTCGGCAGTATTTTGAGTGTACCTTTCTCTGTATAATATACCACAAAACATACAACAGTGTTGTAATGTCATTAAAACTTTGTTTGCTTCTTGTATTTGTTTACTGCCTTTAAACTTCAAACTCAAGTCCCCTTTTTATTTTAGCCTATTGTGCTGTGCTGTGTTGTGATTAAAGACTGTGTTTTCAGTGAATGGAGCATTCTTTTCTTTCTTCTGTGTGTGTGTGTGTGTGTGTGTGTGTGTCCATTGTGCTACAGGATTTTCTGAAATACAAAAACAGATTAGACGATGTTGAGCTTGAAAAACTTCCTCTCTCGCTCCCTCTCTCTTGCAGTTCAGTGCTCAATCCGACCATACAGGGCCACAGATAGAGACTCTGTCATTTCTTTGTTCCGGTTTGGCATCCTGGAGCACATCTACCCAGCCTTCTTCAAAGCCATGAGCCACCTGGACCATGTGGGCATCACCCTGAGTATTTCCATCACTGGCTACGTGCTAGGTGGAAGCTCCTACATCCTGGCCCTGTTATTCAGTGGTGCATGGGTTGCCTTGGTTTACTACTGCTGCCATGAAATCTATGATGGTTACCTCCAAAGAAAGCTGGATGTGGAGATGGCTGACATCCAAGCCAACTTCCTAGATAACCCAGTCAACAGCTTCTGGGTGGCTGAAACTGAGGTCAGTGGGCAAACCAAGATTGTAGGCTTGCTAGGATTAGTGGGCATGAAGTGTGGTCCAATGAATGACATAAGCGATGGCTGGAACAGTGGTGCCACTGATGTGGCGTCCCTCGAAGGAAGTGCAGGAGAAGTGTTCAAACTGGTCGTATCCTACCCTGTGAGGCGGAAGGGTCTGGGTAGTCAGTTGATTGAGAAAGCGATCGAGTTCTCCAAAGAGCAAGGCCTCTCCAGATTAACCGTAGAGATCACATCTGCTCAAACAGCAGCTGTCTTCATGTTCCGTAAGCATGGCTTTGTTCAGACTTCCAGCCATGGCAGCACACATGTTAACTCCTGGATCTCCAACCTGGCCAGGATCAGTGTGCTACGTATGGAGAAGATCTTCTAAAAAAGAAGCTTAAAAATAAGGATTCGTAAATAGGTACTGGCCTGGATTGTATGCTTCTAGAAAAAAAACAAATCTTTAATCAACATAGAACTATGATGTCTTTTAACCTTAAGAAGCTTCTTTACATTATGCTCTCAAGGGGCATCATTAGGCCCAAAGTAAAATGCTGCTGTACCCCATTAAAATTATGGTGGTAAAAATGTATTTTTTATAAAAAAATTTATCAATTTTATCCTGGTTTGTTGAGCAGAACTACAGGACACACTATAGCCACTTATGACCTAAGATCAATACACATTAGACAAGAAAGCAAAGGCATTCATTAAACCAGCAGAGGCATCATTGGCTTATTTATGCTAGCTAGTAAAAGGGGCTTTGATAACACAAGCTTACAAAATGAGTATCGTAATATAGCCAGTATAACAGTAAACCACTCATTTTAATAACCTAATAATATCAATGATTGATTATCAAAATCACAATTTTTATGTTTATTCAAGAAGGTGCATGTAAACAATTAATAAAAATGTATTTAGTGTAAATATGTTCTTAATTTCTCATTCATGGCAGAGTAACACCCACTTTAGTCTTACATCACTTCATCTATTTGTTGTTTAACAGGCTTTTTACTAGATTTGTGCCCCTAAACAGAGGTGGTAAACAGCTGTGCCTCTCTAAATTCTATGTCTACCCCAGTACAAGAAGTAGTATAGAAACCCTCCAGGTGCTCACGTATCTCATTTACTACAACAGCTCTTCATAGAACATTCCATTGAAAGGTTTTTTTACTTTTTCTACAGCGTCCATCCATCCATCCGTCCAGCTTCCTCTATTAATCCTGATCAGGGTTCCAAAGAACCCTCTATTTTCAAAAGTGTCCATTGTGGAGAAGAATTAGATTCACTTTCCAGAAACATCTCCAGGCACGTCTCATTCTGTTACGTGATTTGAATTGACTCGTCAGACTCAGCTCAAGTCTCACTGGAAAGGAGAGTCATTTACAATTTCTCTTACTTGTCACTACAAATTTCATATCAAATAATCACTTCCCAGCTGTGGTTACTGATATCAAGTGGTTATCATTTCCACTCGAAAATGGCTCAGAAAGATGAGTTGCTGCATTTAAATGAAGAAAGTTGTCAACCAAGGACTCATAAAAAACTATACAATTATAAAAACGGTAACCTGCTTTCTTGTCTATACAAGTATCTATACAAGTAAGAGGAAGCTATAAGAAAATGTAAAAAAATTATAAGCTTCTTTTGCAGGAAAAGCTGAATCCCTTTGCTTCAGAGAAATTAATACCAGCTGACTTTTAAGACCTGCAAACCTTGCTTTTAAACCAGCAAAAGACATATTAAGGAGCGTGGCTAGAGCTTTAAAGTCTTTGACCATGTGTGCATGTGTAACCCAAGAGCAGGCCAGAAATAAAGAAAGCACTGTTCTGCATTACACAAGTGCCTACTACAGATAAAGGCCAACAGAGTAAGAGGCTGTGCTTGGGTTTGATTGGGTAAGCGTATTATGTTAGGCTATTTTCAGATAATGTAAGGCTGCTTTTGTGAAAAATCTGCCATATTCCAGTGAGACCCACATACACACACCACTGGACATACCACAGGCATCAATCATCCCTCCTGAGTTTGTCAGATAACATTAGACTGGAGTCCAGCCCACAGGTGTGAGCCCAGTCAGGCCTGCTTCTACTTTAATGCCATCAAACCTGTTGTCGTTCCATTCAGATGGGAATTTGCTTGGAGTAATGACTCAGATCATTGCTATTCCTCGCATGCACAAACGTAGCATGTAAATTAATTCCCTAAATTGCGAATTATGGCTCCGGTGCATGCTGTATGGAAAAGGACAATCTTATTAGATAATGAAGTCAGGAAGACGTACATCGTAATGTTAATATTGAGTAATTGGCCTGTGCCTAGGTGTATGACTGCGCATTTTACTCAGAAGCTATGATGATAAATACAGCCTGCAATAGCATTTCATTATGGGACTCTAAAGAAGCTAAAATATTAATAGTAAATGATTTGGTTTAGGTCTTCTTTTTAGCTCCAGTGCATAGAAGCAATACAGCAATTCAAATGCATATAAAAATCAATCAGTTCTACTGCCTTTGCTAAAGTTGCACACATTGGCAGTGTTTCCTTGCTAAATTGGAGCCAAATTTGACATTATCAGGGCATGAACACAGCCTTAAAATAAATGAATAGGCTGTCCCATATAGAACCATCATTTACCCTAGATTACAGCCAAGAGACAAAGGCTATTGTGAAAGCTTTCACTTTAATGAACTCGGCCCCAAGCTTACACGCCATCAACACACACCGCGACACAGGAAGGCGTGTGCAGAATGCCAATTAGGAAAGAGCTCTAATTTCAATTCACATCCCACGTGAAGGTGGGTATTGAATTCGAAAATTGCACCAATGCACATCAAACTGTGAGCATGGCAGGCCTCCTTTGTGTCTAAGTCTACAACAAACATACAAGTGCCCAAGGGCTATCTCTGCTACATATTCATGAACAGTATGTTGTGGGATGGTGTTTTTTGATATATTTAATCCTCAAAGTCGTATTTATTGCCTACGTTAATGAAAACATGCAGAGATCTGATATCATTTCTCACTCGTAGCTTATTGACATTGAAAGTGCAGGTTTTACACATTTGATTACTACCACACAGAAAATATTTCATTATCACTTCAATTCATTAAAAGTTATTGTTGCACGTGCCCTGCAGATTTGCTACTTTTTTTCCTCATTTGGTGACATCAAAACAAATAGATAAAAACACTTTAAGGCTCAAGCTTGTTGGATTTGCTTGGAGAATGAAAATTAAATGCACAAACAATTATATGCATTAGGGTCATTGAAAAAGAGGACACCAGAAGCAGGAAGGCATCACATGACTGAGTCCACAGCGCCCCAAAAGACATGCAAATGTCAACATAAAAGCAAGGCTAAATCCTGGACCTTTTAGGCAATCAAGAATGAGGATTATTAAGTCCCAAAAAGAAGACATGCCCAAGAAAAGAGGACATATGGTCACCCTAATATAAATGTAACTGTGTAATGAATCATGTACATCATGTAATTACATCTACATTTGGCATATTGTACCCCAGTTTGTAGGTTATTGTAATACCCCTGGGGTTCTTAATGAAATCAAAATATCTAAATATCTAAATACTTAACACTAAGCAGCACCCTTTCTCATATGTATATATAAAAAAAACCTCTATTCATAGCGTCAGGTTTGAGTGCTTGTCCTTCGCTCATCCGGCCATCCAATTCAGCAGGAAGATTTCATGAACTTCTTACATTTAAGCACTGTCATCATCCCCCCTTGGCACTTGAATGTAACTGCTAACTTCAGCTAAAACAAATACAGCAGAAATAAAAAAAAATAAAAAAAAACAGCAGAAATCAGCAAAACAAAATCCAACCACAGAAATCCTGCTTGGCATGTGGATGAAACTTCTGCAACATTTAAGGCTGGATGGGAAATTCAAGCTAACTTCAACTTTATGTAGAAATCAACAGAAAACCAGACACAGATCAGCAGAATCCACAGAAATACATGCATTGCCATGGATGGTTGGTATTAATTCCACATTTAGGAAAAGTTTTTTTTACAGTCCTGAGTTGTACTGAATCCAGACAGACAGACACAATCCAGTCAGTGTGTGGTTATCATACACATACAGATTCTGAATCGTATAGAAGCTCCATTGCTTAGCTTGCTGTTACTCTCACAAAATCAAAATGGCATAGTGGAGTTCTCAAGCAATTGGTGAAGTTACTCAGATAATGGGTGGAGTTCATTCTAATGAGTACTCTTGTTATGCAATAACTGATGCAGATCTAGATTTCCCATAAAAAAAAAAAACTGACAAGGTTATGGGTTGGTAAGCACTCCAGGTACAGAATGCAGGTGGACAGGTCCACCGTTGCCTGGGTCATGGACTACCTGTCTGAACGACCCCAGTATGTGCAATTGGGAGCTAGCCGGTCTGA
>BRDA01006378.1:22725-38093 GCA_036984385.1 Crenuchus spilurus
ATTATTATTATTATTATTATTATTATTATTATTATTAGGGGCAGCCATGGCCTAGTGGTAAGGATCTGGTCTTGTGACCAGAAGGTCGCCAGTTCGTTCCCAACACAGGACATGACTGAAGTGCCCTTGAGCAAGGCACCTAATCCCCTAACTGCTTCGGGGACAAATTCTCACAGCCTAGTGTGTTCACTAGTGTGTGTGTGTGTGTGTTTCACTGCCTGAAAGAGTTAAATGCAGAGGTCAAATTCCGTTGTGTGAAAATCACTTTGGCAAATTGGTTGATCTTTATTATTATGCTTCTTAAGGCTTCTTAATGGCTTGTGGATGATTGTATCCATCCTTCCTGATCGTCATTTACCTTTAACTGATCCAGGATGAGTGGTGTTTTCTAAACAATTTGTTCTTCTCTTAATCTGTCCAAAATAAGAGAGCTGAGTGTGGTTATCTTGGTTTCTAGGGAGAGGTCACAATTGATTTGGTCAAGAATCTATTTGTTTGTTTTCTTTGACATCCAAAACTTTTCAAAGTCTTCTCCAAGTTCAAAGGCATCAATACTCTTCCTGTCCTGCTTTGACATCCTTAAAGTCCCGCAGAGAAGATGACCTGGACACTTCTGATCTTTCTTTGTGGAGACACATCATTACATTTGAGCATCTTCTTAAGCTTCAGTCTGGATCTGGTGAGTGCCAGTCTGTTGTGCTTGACTGTTGGATCCTTCATTAATAATTGATCTAAGCAGGAAAAAACTCTTGTATATATTACAGTGAGGTTTTTGTGGGGGGTGTTATGAGGGGATGTTGTGGGGATTGTTAAAAGCTGTTTATGTTTATAGTGGGGCTGTAGTTCTCCAGTCAGTCCATTTTTGAACTCAAGACACTATTTTTTAAAAGATGTTTTCTTGGTCTTGGCCAACAATTTCACCAAACTGTACTTCTGGTCTCGAACAAGACCAGGTATGCTTTTATATTTATGCCTCGACATTCTGTTAATGCTAACTGTGCATCAAGGTAGTCAAAACCAAACCATCTGTTTGTTTTTGATTGCACTGAGAAACAGTCAGTGGTTGATTAGTTCAGAGCAAATATTAGTTGGATCAGATGTAGCACTGAATGCAAAGACATTCCAGGCACTGATGCTCCTGTCGGCAAATTCTGGGGTCTTCAAATTTTGTTTTGCACTTCACAAAATGTAGAGTTGACATCTCATTTTGCAAAAAGGCTTTTTCTGAGGCATTCATACAACATACAACATCCAATTTAGTCTTATTCATCTAACTGATTGACAGCCAACCTTCTCAGCACTGAGGTCTTGGGTTCAAGTCCCCATCTGGGTGAAGTTTCCATGTTCTCGGCGTGTCTGTGTGGGTTTCCTCCCACAGTCCAAAAACAAGGAGACTGTCAGGTCAGTTGGCTTCTCTAAATGACACTGGTGTGTGTATATGAATGTATTTGTCCAGACATGGTAGGCAGTGTGTCCTGGGTGATCCCCCTCATGCTCGATGCAGTTTACAAGGTCACTTCCAGTTGAGACAATTGGCTGCCGCTTCTCGCCGGTGTGTGTGGTTGAGTTCTAAGTGTGTAAATGGATTGTGTTGGTTGTAAAGCAGCCTTGGGTATTAGAAAGGTGCCACATACTGTAAATACAAATTTGTATTAAAAGCAGACTTAGTGCCCTCAAAGTTTTGACTGGACTATGACTTATTCTTGCTTATTTAGATTTGGTCTCGTCTTGGTCTCCATTATGTACCAAGTAAAGGAATGTGGCATCTCCATAAAACGTGTCAGCGGATGAAAGCATGAAGATCTCCTGGATCAGATCTCACAGTAGAGCAACACCAGCAGATGACATGACACCCCAAACCATCACAGACTTCAGAAACTTCACACTGGACTTCAGACACCTTGGATTCTGTGTCTCTCAGAGTGTAGGACTTGGATTTTCCAATGAAATGTAAACATTGGGCCACTGAGCAGCTCTTTAGCCCAGGTAAGAAGCTTCTGATGGTTCACGAGTGGCTTGATATTATCCTGAGATATATACAGATTTTATACTGTTTCAAAAGTCATTTACTACAAACTATAAGTCTGAATTTCTTCCACTTTACATGATTTTCTATTTTTTGATGTATGACTGTTGACACCTGAACTTCAGCTCTAAATCAGACTTGTATGTGCTCAGCTCAACAAGAAAACCTTCAGCCACATCCAAAATCTTGCTAATCACAGCCAAAGCTCATATTGACGTTGAATATCATGCTGAAGGAAGTGTGAGGAGTTTGCTTCTATTTACGGCACCTTAAAATGACAGCAAGCTCTAAGCTATGGAAGGCGAACAGTTGCATTCTCTGCACTGGGAGCCTGCTGCAGGGATGCCTCCCACACACAGTGAGCATTTCCATGCTGTGGACACAAACAGAATCACATCAGACTGGCCTTAAAGGAGCAGATGCCCTTCTCCCTGCACCCCCTCCACCTGCTTTGAAGAAGCTAAGCCTTTTCCAACAAGACGAATTCGATCTGGGAAGCAGACCTGATTGAATCCGCTTGGATTGGCAGTAATATTCACATTTGTAACAGCAGGTTGGACGGCCGTAGGTAGTTTTCTCCCTCAGTGAAGCACAACAGCCCCATCTGCAGGCTGATACCCTCGACTGGACAGCAGAAAGGGAGACATTTTCCAAGGCAGTGCTTTCATTATACTGCATGTACGTGCTCGGTACTGCCAGTAGCTGTGGACTGTAATAAATGCTGTGTAGACCTTCATGTTCGTAATTTAACCTTTAGATGTATGCTCATTATTGTCATTCAATCTACACTGCACAGTCATGTTAGGCCTATATTTTTACTTAATGTCAAGACAGCTTGACAGATACATTTATCAAAAGATTTGGATCTGCACTTCCAATTCTTGCCATTTGTTTCAATGTCAAACTGAAAAAGCAATAAATATATAATAAAATAGCTCTACGTCTACTTCATTAAGGGATATATGTCACAAAAGATGTAAAAGAGTCCATATCGTACATCTCACATGCATTTTCCCCCCATGTACAGGTGCATCTCAAAAAATTTGAATATCATCAAAAATTTATTTTAAAAAGTGAAACTCATACAGATTCATTACACACAGAGTGTCTCTTTCAAGTGTTTATTTCTTTTAATGTTGATGATTATGGCCGACAGACAATGACAACCCAAAATTCAGTATCTCAAGAAAGATTTTTAATACATAAATGTTGATCTACTGAAAAGTATGTACAGTATATACACTCAGTACTTGGTCGGGGCTCCTTTTGCATAAATTACTGCATCAATGGGACGTGACATGAAGCCCAGGTTGCTTTGATAGCCGCCTTCAGCTCGTCTGCATTGCTGGGTCTGGTGTCTCTCATCTTACTCTTGACAATAGCTCAGACTCTCTGTGGGGTTTAGGTCAGGTGAGATTACTGGTCAATCAAGTACCGTGACACTGTAGTTATTAAGCCAGGTATTCGCAGTGTGGGCAGGTGCCAAGTCCTGCTGGAAAATCTGCATCTCCATAAAGCTTGTCAGCAGATGGAAGCATGAAGTGCTCTAAAATATCCTGGTAGACAGCTGCGCTGTCTTTGGACTTGATATAACACAGTGGACCAACACTGAAAGTAAATTTTGCTTTTTATTTGGAAATCAGTCTGGAGGAAGAGTGGTCATCCAGAATAGGAGTTAGGCACTCTGTTTTTACTACTGTGCCTTTAAGACTGATGTGTGTATATGAGCTGCTTTAATTGACTGCCCTGCATTCTATCTCATTCAAAAGGCAGTCAAGGCTGAAACACTCCTTATAACTTCACCATGAATAGGCTGAATAGGCAAATACATGTATATTTTGGTGTATATAGTATATATTATTTTAATATAATATAGAATATTATACACACACACACATATATATATATATATATTAATATAATATATAGAGAAATATTGCTTTGTTGAAGTGTTCATTGGAAGGTTGTATGTATGGATAATGTCCAGCGAAATGAATTAACCTTCATATGCTAGTAGAGTTGGATGATAACAATAAGTATGATTAAATAATGTTTAATTTGATTAATTATAGAAACATATGACTTTAAATTTTCTCTGGTAGAAAAGTACACATCACATCTTGTAAACATATGCATCATGAATTCTGAGTTTATCAGTAGTAAATGACTTTGTCAGCTGTTTGCATGCAATTTACAAGAGAGAAAACAGTTTCAAATGTCACTCAAATGCAGCATAATTCCAGGACATAAAAGGAGAATTTATTTAAAAAGAATTCAACGTTGGAGTCAGAACTGTTTACTAGATTCTTTTTGGGTGCAGCTCTGCATTCATACCATTCTAACACCATTTCCACGCAGCTGACCATACAGAGTGACCCACAAGCATAAAACTTTGTTGATATGAGCTTGTAGACAGAAACTTGTGAGAGAGGGCATCAATATTTGTTCAGCACATAAACTCCATATTTTTCCTGCAGAGAGAAAGGAAACCATAGTCACAGCTCCAAGCCACTGTCAGCTGCTCTGTGTGATAACAGCCAACAAAAGCCCCAAAACCTGCACCACCCCCACACACAAAACCAAGCTGGGACTGGTTTCTTATTCAAACGTACAGTTCCACCTTAAATGGTGCAACAGTTACATTCTGGCACCTCAGGCACCTGAATTTAAGAGCTGCACCATTTAAGGTGGAACTGGAAAATTCAAATAAGGAGCCAGCTCTAAGAAGCTAACTCTAGTCTCACACACAGGCCACAGCAGGGTCAGTCTGAGAGATCCAGCAGCTCTCTCTGCCCCCAGCAGAGGACTTTTTCCCCACATCTGTTCAGGGAGCGTGAAGTACACACATCAATCATATCTATCACTTTTCATGGTGCAAAAAGCCAGCCATTTGCCACCACTGATGCGGCACATTTCACCAGGGCTTAGGGCGGAGTGCCCGAGCTACTAGCCGGAACCGTGGAACGGAGGTTGTGACAGTCTGGTGGTTACACAGCCAGTTTGGCCGAGGAAGGTGTGAACAGTCAACTGAGTCTATACAAGACTAGTCAGGACTATACAGGACTTCAACAGAGCTGAAATTAGCCTAGTGCATTTAGCGGCTAGTTTCATTAAACTAGCCAAATGCAAGTTTTAAAAAAAAACGTAAGGTTTTGTACTCTGCCTTAAATTTTTTATGGATTAGAATCCCTGGACATAAGCACAAAACTTACAGATGTAAACATATATATATATATATATATATACTCAAGAGTGTATATGTTAGCAATGATGCTAATACATGAACTAGCTGTTGACAGATTGATGGTGCATATATAATATTTTTATTCTAGTCATCAGGCAATTATCTACGTGATCAACAGGTATATCTGCAGTGGGCCAAAGAAAATCAGCCAGAGAAGTATTTTTGTGAATAAGTGTGACCATATGGATAGTAATTCTCCAGAATATCCTGTCTTCTGCTTGATATACCCCCCTATAATATACTATACCACAGTTAAGAGGACATTACCAACTGGTGATTAGTTTGAACCCTTTAATCAATGTGTTATAGATATTTATTATGTCATGTAATAAATATTCACATCAATAAAACAAACATCCCAAAATGAATTTAGAAAAAAAGAACACTGAGATGTCCATTATGGATATGAAATTTAGCCTTTGAGTCAGTTGCCATGGAGGTAATTGAGACACATTTGTATTCAGACTGTGAGGCAGGGGCCGTCTAGTGGAGAATTAAGGAATTGCAGGGCAGGGGGACAAGTGAAGGATCAGATTGCAAATCACTTAATTAATCAATCAATTAATCAAGTTAAACCATAAGAATAGGCTGTTATATCTGTGGTTGGTGATTTCCTTTTCTCACAGTCTAATTTAGTTCTGTTGGTTTTATGCTTATTTCTGTATTACAGTATAATGACTGTTTATGAACATGAATCATGAATAAAGGAAATAAACCTTTTACTGAGGTAAGAAGACTGTTGCATGTTATCTAACTGTTAACTTTGATTAAATTGTCAATTTGATTCATTATACTGCCTCGTTAGCAGCGGCTAACAGTCACTGTGATGTTTTGAGTGGCAAGCTTGGTAACAATGCTGATACTGTAAACAATATTCACATAAGCTCATGTATGCAAATTTTTCATTTTTTATTGGTTGCTCCCAGCCTGGGGCCAGCTTTAGTGTGCCCCACAGCCCATTATTGAGTGTGTTGCACATTCACACAGCGTTTTGTACTGCTCACTTGCTTAAACAGATGCTGATGGGACGGCCCCATACTCACTAACTAAATGAAGACTGCTGAAAGTACTGATCTTACACAACACGTACAGGAAAATATTTAATGTATTGGGAAATCTTCTATTTTCATAAGTCAATTACACAACAATGTTAGAAAATAATATTTAAATAAAATAAAAGTAAACAAAATGATTGATTGTCACACCACTCCACTGCTAAGAACTCATATAATGTAGTTTTAAATATTATTTTAGATGTTTTTTTTTATACTTTTTGGAATAGCAAGAAGTTATTAAAGAGTAAATCATAAAGTATCAGTTTACAGTCATTTTGTTTAGTTTAGTTTTTCTCCTGTACCTGGAGTACAGGTTTCGGGGGGGCTATTAAAGAATAATTGTATGGATTTTTAAACAAAACTTGGTTGAAAACACTGATTCCAAAGTTTTGAACTGCAGTATAAGCACACCACCCCATCTAACATCCCTTTTTAAATAGTTTGCAATTCAGCCACTGTGTTCAGTGTGTTCTGCCCCAAAGCTCTTTGCCTTCATTTGGGTGCTGCTCATGACTAGAGAGCAAAAGAAACTAATCTATGGAGAAAACTCCTCACAATGCTGGAGATGGCTGACTGAAACATGACTGAAACATACATTTCAGGTTGCTCAAATGAGGCTCCTTCATTGAACCCATTTATACAGTTCTTTCAGTTTCTCATGCATTCTCATTGGTCTGGCCTCATGTGGACACATGAATAACTCTCCAAACATCAGTGCACCTTCTTTTCAATGGTAAAGAATTGTCTATAGAACATAATGTCACTGTTGCTTATTCATCATGAGATTACATGATTCTTTCTTTTACAGAATGTCAGGTTTGTGCTAATAAGAAGACTATGCATGACTAAATACAAGGACTTGGAAAGAAAAGCAATTGCAGGTCTTTACAGGGTAGGAAATAATTAGAACTGGAAAGTATCCTCATACTTTTCCAAAAGGTTTGAGGCCATGTTGGACAATAGTTACTGAAGTGACTCAGATAGTCTGTTTTACTCTCTTCCTCAGATGTAAACCTTGACTAGAAGAATTAAAAAAGAGAAATTATATGACTGCTCACCACTGGTGTGAGGATGGGTTGCATTTGAAACAGGTCTGCTTTTGAGGGCAATGCTCATTACCAATGAATAGCCGTGCATCGCTATGTGATATCGCAGCATACTGCATCCTTTCATGCGTTAACCTCAAGGCCCTCCTGGACCTGTGCAGGTTATTCCATTAACACTGCAATTAGCCTTTGTACCACATGTAGTCACAACGCCTCAGCATGGCCAATTTAGCATACGTCAAGCCCAGCAGGTGAGACTGACCTAAGACTGCTGACACACTGCAAAGCTAACGATTGCACTCTACCAGACCAGGATCAATGACATGGCTTAATGTTATTAAATCATCATACATTGGATGAATGGTGGTAGGCTTGAAGCAATGCTTAGAAGTGCTCTAATCCCTGCTGACCTCCAGCGAGCTATACAGTAAGTCTAAATATGATGCTAACACATGCAAATAGTCTAGTTTTCATAAAGTCAGCAGAGTATTTCTGTCACCTACCAACACGTTGATGTATAAAAGCCTTTTAAGACATACTGAAGCTTATAAAAACAACATTTAGCTAATGCAGTGGTTCATAATCCTGGTCCTGGAGTACCACTGCCCTGCATATTGCAGTGCTCTCCTGGCTCTCACGCACAAGGCTAATTGATTTGTTTAAAGTTATGAAACCAGTGGTATGAATAGGGTCATATGAAATTCACAGGAAAGTTTGCTTACTTCAATGATGTAGGCTCTCGTATAGCACAGATTTAGAGGTGGGTAATCCAGGTCCAGAAAGTAAAAATCCACCCCAGGATTTTGTTTCAACTGCCTTGTTGTTTCTGCTGCAGATATGCTGCCACACATGAAGCAGGAGCAAAATCCTGGGTTGGATTTTTACTTTCTGGACCTGGATTACCCACCTCTAGATTTCAAGGAATTTAAGTTCTAGATTCCTTGGGCTATTAGACCACTTAAACCAGACACAGTACAACTATTTACAACAAAAAGCAGATGTGATTTTTTATCCACTTGGTGGCAGTGTTGGTAGGTTCCTTCTGCATTGTTTGGCTTCCTCATGGGCATCTTGCCCATCCTGCTCTGCTACTTTTACAGATATATGAATATGATGAACATATCTCTGTTTTACTGAGTTTATCAACATCAAACTAAAACTATCAGACAGCTTCATGATGGCGTGTCCAAAGGAAGTTGACGCCAATACTCTATGAGTCTGTTTGTATGCTGTGATGTCTTTAATAAACCATGTGGTTTGATCCCACTAGCATGATGTGTGTCTCCTTAGGGTTAAAATCTCCATTTACATTATTTCTCAACACAATTCTACAACAATCTCAGAAGGCCTCTAAATAATGATGCTTAAAAATGACAAAGGATCTCTCACTGGGCACTGTTAAATGTCCTTTCCATAGGGATAGAAGATCATTTAAAAGTCACTTACCCAGAACAGCAGAATACATATTTTCAGCAACGTCTCTTCTGCAGCCAAATCCTGTAAGTCATGCCAAGAGAATGTGATTTAGCATCTCATAAGACTAACCATTTCTTTCTTCTGTGGACTTAGCCGTGCCTTCTCTAAACTGAGAAGCAATAAAGATTTCTCAATCCTCTATAACATTTTCTCATTAAAATAATAATAATTATTATAAATATTACTTTAAAAATGGTGCCAGTAACCTCCTCACTCCAAATGTCCACTATATTGTACATTTTTAATGGATTTTTATAAGTTTTACATCATCACCCTCACTTTTATATGTTCTTTTACAACTCAGGCTTTCTATTGGTTGGTCAAAGACATTGAGAGTTTTTAGCTTCTTGAAACACCACCCAGAAATAGCTTAAGGGAAAGTTCTAGAATGAAAATCTTAAGCCAAGCTATGTAGACATGTGGAATGAATGTGCTGAATTTAGCTATGAAAGAGATGCTCTAGATTTGCTGGATTTTTGTCTTTATGTTGGTTAATGTTTGGTTTTCAGTAGGGAAATGTAAACATAGATAATAATAAGCTAGTGCGCTCGGAGGAAAGCGCAGATCCCCAGTTCTGATGGATCACCCGGCAGACATCCGAGTCAGTTGACATGTTCATAGTGCTAGGGAGAGTACACCATCTTGCCCACCCAAAGAGTGCACAGCCAATTTTCTCCTTTCCCAATGTGGTAGTCGCCAATTAACCCAACCCGTTAGCGGCTCTCCCCATCACTTTGTACTCTGTCTCTGACTCTAGGAGGGTGAAGACATGCACAAGCCTCCTCCGTTGCGTGCAATACAGCCACACCGCCTCTTTTCAAACCACCGCTTGATACACTGTCACTGGGGAGCCAACGCGCTCAGAGGAAAGTGCAGGGTTTCTAGTTTCGAATGGACCAATCAGTAGATGCTCGAGCCAACGGACATTGCACTGTGTGAGTGATGGGGAGAGTGAGAGCGCCATCTACCCACCAGGAGAGAGCACTGCCAATTTTGCTCTCTTGGGCCCTGGCTGTTGATGGCAAACATTATGACCGGGATTCAAACTCGTGATCCTCTGGTCATAGTGTCAGCGTCTTAGCTTGCTGAGCCACTCGGGGCCTGGCACAGCCAGTTCTGCTCTCTCAAGACCCAAGCAGTCGATGGCAAGCAGCACGATCAGGATTCGTACTCACAAATCTCAGATTTCTGCACTTTACACCGCTAAACCACTCGGGGCCCAAATATGTTATACATACACATTTTTGATAAACTAAAGCTATTGTTTAATGTCATTTAAAAGGCTCTTTTTAAAGTGCCCAATCTTGGGAGTAAAAGTTTAATTTCTCTTCAGTAACTACTACAAGCTGTGCAAAGAAAGTACAAAACTGATGATAAGGATGATAAACGAGAAGACTGGTCAGCAGAATGAGATTTGTTGACATAGCATATAAACTAATATGTGATTTTTCATGATTCTGCTGTGCAGCTTTTACAAATATTATCAATGTATTCCCATCTTGTCAAGTTTTCCCACAATCAATGAAAGATAAATGCTCATCCATCACTCTGTGTTCACATATGTTTGCTTTCAGATATCAGGATGTGGAACAAACATTACAAAATATTACAAATTTCAGTTTCAGGAGCATATCAGTCTCCTCCAGTGGCTGAGTGATGACCTCTGTGTTAGAAATGAAATCAGGTTTATTCAAAAGTGGGCTGGCTCAGAAATATGTCAATATTTACTTCATTTTTTATGAATATACAGTAGCAGTCAAAAGTGTTGACACACATTTGGACATTCAGAGAGTTTTCATGATTTAAAAATGTTCTGCATTGTAGATTAATACTAAAGTCATCTAAACTGTGAGTAAACACATCTGTAATTATTTAGTAAACAAACAAGTAAACAAACCAGAATATGTTTATATTTGACAGTCTTCACAGTGGGCACCTCTTGCTTAGATGCAGCTTTCTTGGCATTTTCTCAGTCAGCTTTATGAGGTAGTCACCTGGAATGGCTTTCAGTTAACCATTTCTTGCCTCTTAATGTGTTTGAGACATCAGTTGTGTGTCTACTTTGAAGTAAAATCTAAAACATGTTTTGGTTTGTTTAACACTTTTTAGTCTGGATGACTTCAGTATTCATTTACAATGTAGGAAAAATAAATAAAAGCATCAGGGCCTGAATTTCAGTGCGGGAATTGCGCACTATTTCTTTGATTCCCGCAATTTTAGCCTTAATAATGCGGAAAACACCAGCACACAATTACAGCGAAAACGTTCAGCAAAACATTAGCTCGGTTTGGATTGTGAGACGGATGGGTGGTCGGGTGGACAAACTTCCGTACTGGACGCTGCACTCTGCGCGCTCACTCTTTTGCCTTTCTCTCAGTCAACTTTCAGAACCAACACAGTCGCTGATAAGAACTTGTGGCACGTAAACATGGAGCGCTGGATAAAATGCAGATCTCCAGCGTCTGAAATTGAACCCGCTCAGAAAATAGCGCTGGTGTTGTGCCGAATTCTGACTCCCCTCCAGAATCCGACTCCCCATCGCGTGCACGCGCATCACACAGCAGTATAGGCACAACACAACACACTCGCTGTTTCTGTTGTTTTTGAATTAAAAAAACTATTTTTATTATAATTCCTTTCACAGAAATCTCACAAAGCACTAGTTGTGTTATATTTAACAAACAGAAGTCCTAAATAAATCCATATTATTATAACATTGTTAAAACAAATTACACAACAGAGATTCTGCTAAAGCTCCTAACATCGCCTCGTGTTATTGGTCTAAATTCAGTGATTCACATCTTTTCAGCAGAAATACTGATATTGTACACTATCTTAAAATGTTCTCTGACCCAGAGCCGAGTTACAAACAAATCAAGTGTGCTTACACAGTAAACATGTCAGTGTTAATTTAACTCTAATAGTGTTGATTTAACACTGGCAGATTTACTGTGTACAGAGTTGGGTTACACACCATATATACCATCATATTATAGTGACAACCTGAACATAGAGACCTGCACTGCAAAAACAACAAGCTGAATAATCACAGTTCATATTTAGAGACAATGATTAAGCTTTGGTTGGTCAAATATCAGTCTATAGTTTAAACACTCCAATCAATAGTTTAATAAAAATCAGTGGAGATAATTTGTGCATATTTTGGTGTAATTAAATGAAAAATAAGCTGCTTCTTGCAGGTTTTTGACATGGTGCTGGCTGACCAGTGTTCAAATTCAAAGTTTCAGGCCATTTGGCCAAGAATATATCCTTGGCTTGAACTTAATAGTGGTACAATGAGCTGCTCGATTTGTAAAATGTACGATGCTACAAAACATCAACTTTAAGTCGCCACTCGGCTAGTGTTTCTCATACAGGAGCACTGAAAAGAAAGCGCGAGGCTGATTCAGCTAAAAATGTGTATATAGTTCAGCTAATATCTTAAGTTGAAGCACAGCAACAAAACTCTCAAAAGGACAAGGTAAGACCTGTAGTTAAGCTCACCAGTAGTATCCCCCCAAAATTTAGAAATCCCTCTTATGTGACACATTTAAGGGGGGAATTCCCCACCAGTTTGAAAAATGAATTTCAGGCACTGAGCATTGAATGAGAATGTGTCCAAACTTTTGACAGGTACTGTAAATATATTTTCCATACTCACACTATCATGAGATGTGGAAGTTTTTTTTTTCTTCCAAACTCTAAGAGCTAAGAACTTTAACTAGTGAGCAAACTGTACACATACTTACAGTTCCATTTCTACAGCACTTTTCTAGGCATTCAAAGCTCTTTGACATTTTGGACAGATACAGTATTAGAGTCACCACAACTACCACCAGTGGTTTTTCACCATTTGATCCAATTTATTCCTTGTGGTTTGGCTATGAAGCTGGTCATTTGCATTCAGACATGAAAATATTGCATTTCTAGTGGATGTTATTGTTGCCAACCATACCTCTACCGATTGGTAGAGTTGGCACAACCAGGTTGTATTAAGTTCAAAGGATGTTCAATAAGATATAGTGATGTGTTAGACCAAATGGTTGAGCAGAATGTCAAAATTGTTAAGGAAATTATTACATTTGACAAAAATCTACTGTACTGTTGTAAAACCAACACCCGTTCCATACCCTGCTAAACAAAAACCTTTGTACAATGCAATGACTTGGGATTATATGTTGCAACGTCAACCCATATAACCAACCAATGTCAAACAGTTTCAATGTCGTTTGAAGAGCAAAACCTGATCTGCTCAGCTGTAAATTCATTCTAATATAATGTTAATACAAACCCATAATAACATACACCTTATGATCAGTCATTTCTGAGATAAATGTTAGCCATGGTGGGTGATGACTATTCATTTGATTAAGATAATGCCATAAAAACCTGTTGAGCCTGAAGCTGAACCTCCCCTTTACTTTGGCAGAAACATCCTCTGATGTGGTAATTTGCACTCGCAACCCCAGAGAGTTCTTTGTTATTTCAAATGTCAGCGTACCCCACGAGTGTAATCTACCCCCTGGAAATTCCAATCAGACGTGAAACATTCGCCTTGTCTTTACTTGCCCCCGAAGGAGCCATTTAGAAAGTGAAGACGACGGCTTTAGCAAAAACTCCAGCCACAAACCATTTTTTTCACTCATCTGACACGAAAAGGGCAGCTCAGAACTTCATCATGTTCCCTTTCTGAAAGCCACGCTGACTTTTTACTGCTTTGGCATTAACCGATGTGGACAGAAAGTTCTCAGTGGGCGTTTATTCCAAATTAGTAACGAATTCAGTCAAATGTTTGGAACAATTTCTACAGTTAACTGATTTATTCTGAACTGTCTTCCTTGTGGAAGCAAAAATGACACTTTGATTCACTGATTTATGTCTCAAATTCAGCCATTTTAAGTGTTATGAATGTATCTTCTACAACCTACAGCTTTAGCATAGTGATGAGGGTAGAAGAATCTGATTGCATTAAGCAGTCACGCACAGCAGGCCAGCAATATTCATGTCCTATAGATTATATGTACAAACTGTTGAGTTGAACAAGACACAATGTTAGCCTGAACAACATCCACGAAGAGAAACACGTGGTCCTATACTGGAATAAATCAACGTCAAGGGTCAGTCTGGAAAGCTTTATTAAGGATAATCTGTATAAGGCTGAATATATATCTGCTGGTCTTGCTGTCAGGGATGGCCTGGCCATTGTACCAGGGCTGCTACATATAGGGGCTGCTCAGAGAACAAGAAAAGGAGGAACTGTATTTAAGTATTGGTCCAATATATGACTGCATTGTTGCTTGTGATGTAGCCTCATATAAAATATGCAGAGATAGCTAGCTAGATAATTAGCTAGTTATATAGTTATCTAGCTAGATAGATAGCTAGCTGGATAGTTAGCTAGTTAGCTAGCTGGATAGTTAGCTACCTAGATAGTCAGCTAGTTCATTTAGTCTGTACACTAAGGCTACAAAAGACAGAGATAAACATTATTATTGTTATTCACTGCTTCAAAACTGGGAAAGTCAGAGTTACATACTGATTTCAACAGCTGAATTTCAATAGACAAGGATTTTAATATAAACACATTTCATTTATGGGCCATTTGAGAGCTCGTGAGAAATAATAACAGGTGACGACCCAGTTTTCTATTTGATCTGTCTAGGAGAAATGACAGATAATAATGTCAACAGTCAGGGTTGGGCCACTGTGACTGTACACTGTATATTTAGACAAAAGGGCTAAAGAGTCGGTGTGGGTTTCCTCCCACAGCCCAGAAACATGGAGATCAGGTGAACTGTCTCTAAATGACCCTGGTGTGTGGTAATGAATGTGTATGTCTATGTGTGTGTGAATGTATTTGCCCAGATATGGTTGGCACTCTGTCCTGGTGCCCCTAGTGCTTGAAGTGGACGGCCACGGTCAGTGTGGATGATGCAGTCATCTACCTACTGCAGAAGGCACATGCAGACCTGGACAATAACAGCAACTCCACTGTGAGAGTCACTTTCTTTGACTTTTCGAGTGCATTCAACACCATCCAACCTTTAAAACTTAAAGGGAAAATGGACAGAATGCAGGTGGACAGGTCCACCGTTGCCTGGGTCATGGACTACCTGTCTGAACGACCCCAGTATGTGCAATTGGGAGCTAGCCGGTCTGAGTGCTTGGTCAGCAGTGTTGGAGCACCACAGGGAACGGTTCTTTCCCCATTCCTTTTCACCCTGTACACCACAGACTTCCAGTATAAGTCTGATCTCTGCCACCTGCAGAAATTCTCTGATGACTCTGCGGTGGTTGGATGCATTAGGGATGACGAGGATGGAGAGTACAAAGACCTGGTGGACAGCTTTGTCACGTGGTGCGAGGAGAATCACCTGACTCTCAATGTGGCCAAGACGAAGGAAATGGTGGTGGACTTCAGGAGGGGGAGGACAAGAACCAACATTAAGGGTCAGGATGTTGAGCTTGTGGACACCTACAAATATCTGGGTGTCCTTCTGGACAACAAGCTGGACTGGAAG
>BRDA01006382.1:0-27275 GCA_036984385.1 Crenuchus spilurus
TATTGGTACTTGGTATCGGCAAGTACTTAAATGTAAGTACTTGTACTCGTACTCGGTTTGAAAAAATGTGGTATCGGTGCATCCCTAGTTTTAACCTGTCATCTTTGGACAAAACCTGGTATCTCTAAAAAGAAAAAAGTCCTTAATTTTAATGGACATTCATTTAACAACAAAATTTTGGACCGTTTCTGGACTCATTTGTCATAAAATTCTCACACAATGTACACTCTGAAAAGAGATGGTTCTTTAAGGGTTCTTTAGTAAATAAAATGGATCTATATAGAACCATAAACACTCAAAGAACCCAAATGCATGATGAAAGGGTTATTCAGATTGATGAGGAATGTGCTGGAGATGGTTCTATATACACACCTTTTGAAAAGATTTCTATATAGCACCACAAAGGAGTCCTCTGTTATTACAAGCTTGACATTGTAATTAGAGAAAAATGGTTTTGGGGGCTATATAATTTTTTTTTTTTTAATGTTCTCTATAGAACCTTCTACAGCACATTCCTCATCAATTGAAAAACCATTTCACAATGGAAATAACCCTTTTCCACGAGAAGCATTCTTTGATGGTTGAAGAACCATCTTTTTAAAGAGTGTAGGCTAAAGGGTAGCAGGTGTTTTTAAAATGTGTCAAGAAATCAAACATTTAAAGAAATGTTTGATCTGACAGCAAACATTTACAAAACCCTTCTTTCCTAGAGTATATAATAAGTTTACCACCATTATTCACTATAGCCAATAAGAATGTCATAAATCTATATTTTGATTAAATCTGCTCTAAACTTAGACTTTCCAAAAACCTCTTTTCAGATGTGCTGATATATTGTGAAAAACTCTAGACAAGACTTTTGAGCTCAGAACTGAATAAACAGAGGTGTTGGCTACACACTGCTCATTACAGTTTTTAGAAATTGTATGTATTTTTATTTCTAAAGTTTAACAAATGTGAGGTGACACTGTGTTATACTCTGTCACTAACCCTATATTGAATATTTATGAGATAGGTGTGAAACCCAGGAAAGGTTTATTGTTCAGGATCACCTCAGGTGAGAGGTCTTTGTTTGTCAACATTCCTTAGATTCCAGGCCGCTGGAACTCACCAATGGAATGTCCAGAATTACCATGTCATTATCATATGAATGACAGAGTGTGTCTTTTGGCGGGAAAATATGTGCAGCTGAGTTGCTCTCACAGACATGTCTCTGCTTATTTAAGCCTCCTCTATGGTCTTCCCTCAAAATTCATTCAGCTCCTTCAGACTATTCAGAATGCTGCTGCTCGTGTTCTGACTCGGTCACGGAAATATGATCACATAACCCCGGTACTTGAACATCTTCACTGGCTTCCTGTAAATCTGTGTATCCAGTATAAAATCTTAGTACTCACGTATAAAGCACTCTCTGGCTTAGCACCTTTATACCTGGCCAATCTCCTGCACCGTTATATCCCTGTACGTAGGTTGCAATCTTCGGATACTGGTCATCTGGTTGTTCCCAGATTTAGGTTAAGCACTATGGGTGGTCGATCATTTAGTGTGGCTGCTCCAACTCTCTGGAACTCTCTTCCCCTGCCCCTCCGTCTTTCTTCCTCTCTCAACTCATTTAAGGCTCAACTAAAAACTCACTTGTTCACTCAGTATTTCCATCCTTCTTCTTCAACATAGGTCTGTTTTGATTTGTTTATTTCATTGATTGTCTTGTTTGTCTGTTTATTTTTATTTTGTATTTTTTTTATTTTGCTTTGTTTGATCATTATGTAAAGCGTCCTTGGGTATCTTGAAAGGCGCTATAAAAGTTGAACTTACTGTATTATTATTATTATTATTATTATTATTAAGCTCCTCTCACAAGAATCTAAAAATATATTTTGATTCAAGTTTTTATATATACATATTTACAGTGAGGAAAATAAGTATTTGAACCCTGTGAATTTGCAAGTTCTCCCATTTAGAAATCATGGAGGGGTCTGAAATTTTCTTAGGTGCATGTCTACTGTGAGAGAGATAATCTAAAAGAAAAAAATCCGGAAATCACAATGTATGATTTTTAAAATAATTTATTTGTGTGTTACTGTTGCAAATAAGTATTTGAATATCTGCCAATCAGCAAACATTCTGGCCCTCAAACACCTGTTAGTCCGCCTCTAAAAAGTCCACCTCCACTCCACTTATTATTCTAAATTAGAAGCACCTATTTGAAGTCGTTAGCTGCATAAAGACACCTGCTCACCTCACACAATCAGTAAGACTCCAACTACTAACATGGCTAAGGCCAAAGAGCTGTCCAAAGACACCAGAGACAATATTGTAAACCTCCACAAGGCTGGAAAGGGCTACATGGCAATTGCCAAGCAGCTTGGTGAAAAAAGATCAACTGTTGGAGCAATTATTAGAAAATGAAAGAACCTAAACATGACTGTCAATCTCCCTCGGACTGGGACTCCATGCAAGATCTCACCTTGTGGTGTATCAGTGATCATAAGAAAGGTGAGGAATCAGCCCAGAACTACACGGGAGGAGCTGGTCAATGACCTGAAGAGAGCTGGCACCACTGTTTCCAAGGTTACTGTGGCTAATACACTAAGACGTCATGGTTTAAAGTCATGCATGGCAAGGAAGGTTCCCCTGCTTAAATCAGCACACGTCCAGGCCCGTCTTAAGTTTGCCCATGACCATTTGGATGATCCAGATGAGTCATGGGAGAAAGTGCTGTGATCAGATGAGACCAAAATAGAACTTTTTGGTCTTAATTCCACTCACCGTGTTTGGAGGATGAAGAATGATGAGTACCATCCCAAAAACACCATCCCTACTGTGAAGCATGGGGGTGGAAGCATTATGTTTTGGGTGTGTTTTTCTGCACATGGGACAGGACGACTGCACTGTATTAAGGAGAGGACGACCGGGTCCATGTATTGTGAGATTTTGGGGAACAACCTCCTTCCCTCAGTTAGAGCATTGAAGATGGGTCGTGGCTGGGTCTTCCAACATGACAATGACCCAAAGCACACAGCCAGGATAACCAAGGAGTGGCTCCGTAAGAAGCATATCAAGGTTCTGGAGTGGCCTAGCCAGTCTCCAGACCTAAACCCTATAGAAAATCTTTGGAGGGAGCTCAAACTCTGTGTTTCTCAGCGACAGCCCAGAAACCTGGCTGATCTGGAGAAGATCTGTGTGGAGGAATGGGCCACAATCCCTGCTGCAGTGTGTGCAAACCTGGTGAAAAACTACAGGAAACGTTTGACCTCTGTAAAGGCTACTGTACTAAATATTAACATTGATTTTCACAGGTGTTCAAATACTTATTTGCAGCAGTAACACAAATAAATGATTTAAAAAAATCATACATTGTGATTTCCGGATTTTTTCTTTTAGATTATGTCTCTCACAGTGGACATGCACCTAAGATGAACATTTCAGACCCCTCCATGATTTCTAAGTGGGAGAACTTGCAAATTCACAGGGTGTTCAAATACTTATTTTCCTTACTGTATATGAAAAGTAGACCCTAAAAAGTTTCTGAGGTATGTTTTGTTTTGTTTCTATATAAAATCGCACTGAAATTATGCAGAATTTATTTAATATGCCTAACATTACTTAGTGAACAGTAATTTTGGACGACGTCCATTGGTCTGTTGGTCACGACGAGTTTAGGACCCAGATCCCAAATGCACTGCAGTATTAAGAAAAGCTTAACGATTAGTGTGAGTGGTCACTCTACCATTTAATAATGATCTTTGTGTAAAAGTTTTGGAATCCCAAACTTTGTATTTCTTTCAAAGAGTTTTTTTAATGAGTATATGTACACCCTCTGAGCACTCTTTATATAGACACTGATATTGGGTAGGGCCTCCATTTGTTCTCATAACAGTTTCAGCTCATGGTAAGGATTCCACAAAATGATACATTTCTTTGAGATTCTGGCCCATGTTGAAATGATTGCATCATACAGTTCCTACAGAGTAAGGTGCAATTTAATGCTGTCAATCTCCTGCTCTGAAAGGTGTTCTATGGGAATCGAGAAAGGAAACTATAGACCTCTGAACTGAACTCTGATTGTCATGTTCATGAAAGTAACCATTAGAAAATGAATAAATTGTGGCCATGAAGGGAAGCACCTGGTCAGCGACAGTACTCAAATATGGTGCAGCATTCAGCCAATGACTGATATGCCCAAAGTGTGCCAAGAAACCATTCACCACACCAATACACAACCACCCGCCTGGACTTCTTGACACAAGGCAGGGTGGGTCCATGGATTAATGCCATTTGTGGCATATTCTGACCATTCCATCTGTGTCCCTCAGCAGAAATCAAGATTCATCATACCAGGCTATATTTTAAGTCTTTGACTTGTTACTTTTCCATGGTCAAGGAGGGGGTGGTGGTCTTATGTAATAGTTAGTAGTTAATGCAAATTAGCCTTGCAATGCATTGTTTATGGTGTTGTTGGTTTAAATGTAAGTAAACTGTTTTTGGAGTAATTTGGGGAGGTTTAAAAGGGGTTTGTGTAGTTACCATAGATGTGAACATATAGCTGTAGAGATGACTTAGCTGTGTATTTTGGTGTTACTCAAGATCTGTTTTTCACACACGTTCTTGTGAAAGTGTCAAGCAAGAGCCAAAGCTGAGCAAAACATGTTCTTCTCAGACAATTCTCCTGGGTGGTACTATGTTGGTATCAGGAGTAAAACATTTCGCGCTGCAACTGAATAACTTGAGTTAAATAATCAAAGATCTACTTAACGGCCATAGAGAAAATTAAGCTAATGGTGATCAGTGAGACTATGTAATATATATTATTATACTGTAGAATTACAGTAGAGTCACTGTAAAATAACAGTAACATGCAGGCATGTACTGTCAGTACCGGTGCTAGGCATCCGGGTGCCCTAAGCACAAATGCTTTGTGTGCCCCCATCCTGCCTCTGTTCCAAAGGCAAGTCTCCACGCAACTCTCTCACTTGTTAGATCAAAGTCCACCGTGGGCAGGGACATTGTTCGACGAGCAGATGCGCATACGAATGAAGGATTTTTACTCATATCTTGAAAAGTGGGGGTGAGGGTTATGTGGTGCCCCCCTCAACAAATGAGGCCCCATGCACAGCTGTTGTCTGCATATGTGGAGCACTGGCCCTGTGTACTGTGAAGATATCCTACTGTATCATACTGTAATTCAGTATACAGTAAAACACTGTTAAATAAAAACTGTTTAAAATAAATAACAGTAGATGTACTGTAAAATAACAGTAAAATTATGGTGTCTCGGCTGCCAGTATTTTACTGTTAACTTGCGGTGATTTTATTCACAGTGTGTCATGTTTATTTGAAAAACTTTTTTTTCTGTCAGTGATATTCTAGCTTTCCGACCTCATCATATAATGATAAAGTCTTTTTGCTCTATCTGGATTTTTATGGGTTTTTTATTTCATTTTTGGCTTTTTTGTTTTTTTTTTGTTTTGTTTTTTTTTGTTTTGTTTTTTTTGCGCACATTTTCAAAAATAATTTAAAAAAGGAAAACATGTTCTAGTATATCATACACTTAATTTCAGTAAACTGAGTTCCCCCATTCTAACACCCTATTATAAAGGCCTTTTATAAGAGTTCTGTAACCCATGTGCACACTTTCCAAATGAAACACAGCAGGAATCTAAAGAAACTAGTGCTTATGGATTATAAAAAGTGCACCTTCTTGTTTTAGTTTATAAGATGCTGCTGATGTTGGCTCACAGGCCAATGCAATGGATGTGGAAGCAACTGACAATTGTCTCAAATCTTTGTCACATAAACACACAGTAACAAAGGCTCACACATTCACACACAGTCCACAGATGTTTACTCCTCCTCTCTAATAGGAAGTTAAGTGTCTGTGTGTATGTTTGTACTGCAGTGCTGGGAGTGCACGCCTTGGTTCTGAACAAGCCAATTATGAGTGAAGGAGAGCTGTTTGTTGTGCAATTCTGGCCCTCTTCCTTTCTGCGTCTCAGCACTGGGAGACCTGACAGCACTGTGCTATTAGCATGCATGGGCTAGCAGGAGCCTTCACTTTTCTGCCTGCTTAATTGGCATTGGCTGTATGCGGTCAGCGTTCCTGTGTATTTCACTATTGCAGCATACGGAGGTTAAAAACAACAAATTGTGATGCACTCAGCTTACCAGAGCTAGCAGACTTTTTGTTTTACTGTCAAAACTGTACTGAAATTAGAAGATGCACCTAAAGTCAGAGACCAAAAAAGTTTTTTTTTGTTTGTTTTTTGTTTTTGTAGTATTTTTATATAAATATTGTTAATATTTACAATAAAGTGTAAAAGAGGGCTATACATAGTTATTCATTGTTAATACATTTTTGTGGTTTAGCCTTTGAAAAAACTAAATTTTGCACCTTCCCCAGCTTTAGTCAATCAACTCAAACATTTTTAATGAAGTTTAAATAATGCTTTGTTGCTAACAGACTAAAACTCCATATCCTCCTAAATAGCCAAGACATTTTCATTAAAATACATCACCAAACACTCTCAACCTGCTCAAAGTATGCCCAGATCTTCATTACGGTCCCACAGACTAGTCAATGTACAACCCCAACTCAGGAAAAAGTTAGGACCATTTGAAAAGTGAAGGGAAAAATAGCCTTTGAGGAGCAATGATGGGCAGAAGATCTCTAGTTTGTCAACAAATGCATGAGAAAACGATTGAAATGTTTAAAAACAATGTTCCTCATTGAAATAATGAAAAGGATTTGCACATGCCTCCCACTACAGTGCACAATATCATTAAATGGTTCATGAATTCTGGAGGAATGCGTAAGGGGCAAGGCTGCAAGCTTAAGCTGCACACCCATGATCTCGGAAGCCTTATGTTAACCATGTGCAGAAGTGGTATAAAATTCTCTGAGCTCAGAGGCATCTGGGATGGACCATAACACAGTGTATATATGTATTGTGGTCAGATGAATCAGTATTTCAGATCTTTTTTCTTTTTTTTTTTTTTTTTTTTTGGAAAAAATGGACTCCATGTGCTCCAGGCCAAGATGAAAATAACCATCCAGACTGATCTCAGCAACAAATCCAAAAACTAGAGTCTGTCATGGTATGAGGTTGTGTCAGACCCCTTGGCAAAGGTCATTTACACTTCTGAACAATAAATGGACCTTTTAGAGCTACATATGCTGCTTTCAAGACACGTTTTCCAGGGACATCCATGCATTTTTCAACAAGACAATGCAAAACCACATGCTGCACATATTACATAACACCTCCATTGTGTGGTATTCTCAGTGCTAAAATGTGGATGTGGAAAAGAATGGAAAGTGGTACATGCTTTAGTGTCCCACCTTTTTTAGAATGTGTTGCAGGCCTGAAATGCAGGAAAGGATGTATATTAACAAATCAATTGAAGTTGACAAGACAAAACATGAAAAATATTGTCATCTTTGTCTACAGTGAAATAAAAGTCTAAGTAAATGTAAGAAACACCACTTTTTTCTGATTTGGGGTTGTAGTTTAGGACACGGTATGACTTGTCTTGGCTGATTGATCCCATCTCCCCTCCACCCACAGCAATGACCCAGACATGAACACACTGTAGCTCTTCCTCACCCATCTCCACCAATCCACCCTGCAGTGGAGGAGCACTCTGAGGGCCATTTATCCACAGCCTCTTATAGACTAGGGCAGGACTCCAGTGTGGAAAAGAGCCACCGGGCCTCTTTAGATGGCTGTCTCTTTGGATAAGAGCTCCTGCGAGTTGTGCCAGTGTGCTCAGCTGGTTGTTAGTCTCTAAAAGGGGAGATGCACTTTGATGCCTGTGTCTCCACTTTGGCCTGACAAGATGCTGCTCTCTGGCTGTTTGAGTGATACCGATCTAATGACATCTCAGCCTATTTGGAGTGATGCGGTGTAGTTGTGTGGTTTTTGGGGCAGCGAATACTTCTGGTGCAGGATTTTATGACACTTTAGTGTATTCTCTAAGATGTTCTTTCTAATCAAATGATGCACTCTCACTTCTCTATGTCCTTTTCTTTCTATTTCTATGTCTTTGCTTTCTCTCTCCCTCCTTTCTCTGTACATCTCTCTCCACTAAAGCCTCCTCTGAGAGTTGTCTGGGTTTGTGCGGTGTGTGTTTTGTGTTCAGATGGAGTGAGCGAGTGGGCGGTTCAGACTTGGGGAAGGAGAACATCCCGAAAGGATTCAACAGAGTCAATCCTGCAGGTAAGAACACCAAACATCATAACCATCATTTCAGTCCGCTCCTTACTCACGCTGTCTCGGCTTCCTCATGCAGTCTCAAAGATCATCAAACAGCCGGACCAGCACTGAGCTTCATTTGTTGCTGTTGCAGATTGAGTCATCTGGATTGGACTTTAAAGTGAACTGGCCATAGTCAGTTTTTGTATTTTTAATTACTTTACCGCCAAATTGGAGTTGGTTTATTTGGCTTATATTAGCTTTTTCACATTGTGAGCTAAATGAACCAAACTAGCACAATTTCAGGACTTTCTTCTAACCAAAGTTCCAGTATAAATAACACATTTAATAGCCAAGAGGCTGTTGACCATTATTTTCCACTTAATCCTGGTCATGATCGTAGAGAGTCCCTTTTACCAGGTACAGGGCAGGACACTATCTTAGTTAAACCCAGGACAGGGCACCAATTCATTGCCGGGCTCACACCAGGACAATTTATAGAAGCCAGTTCATGTCGGCCATATTTTTGGACTGTGGTAGGAAAATGGAGACCTCAGAGGAAACTCAATCCAGATAGGGACTCCAATCCAAGACCTCAGTGCTGAAAGGCGAGCGTGCTAACCACCAGTCCACTGTTTTGTGCAAAAATCAGCCAATTCCTATCTCGATTGATTTCCAAACCTGCATCCCAAGCATTCACTAAGCATCAAAACAGCTTTTTGTTTGTTTTTATTTTTACCCAATTTTCTCCTGTTCCCAATGTCATAGTCGCCAATTAACTCAACCAATTAGTGGCTCTCCCCATCACTTTGCACTGTTCCTGACTCTAGGAGGGTGAAGACAAGAACAAGCCTCTGTTGAGTGTGATACAGCCACCACCTCTTTACAAAATACTGCTTGATTCACCGTCACTGGGGAACCAACGCGCTCGGAGGAAAGTGCAGGATTCCCAGCTCCGAATGGACCAATCAGTAGACGCTTGAGCCAACGGACATTGCAATGTAAGAGTGACAGGGAGAGAGAGCGCCATCTACCCGCCTAGAGAGAGCACTGCCAATTTTGTTTTCTTGGGCCCCAGCTGTTGATGGCAAACAGCATGACCGGGATTCAAACTCGCGATCCTCTGGTCATAGTGTCAGCAACATCAAAACAACTTTAGCAGTCAAAGATTAATCCCCAAATTCAGGAGGATGTATAGCTTTTCATTCATCATATAACACGAAATGGAAGTTAAACTAATCCATTGACATTCAAACTGTGACCCCAGATTCAAAATGATTGGCTGTCTAAGTTCATGTTACCTGCAAGAGTTTGCAAAAACTGAAGAGAGGTTCTATCTTAAATATATTTTCACTGTTTGAAAAATGTACATGTTTGGTGTGCGAGGTATCAATTATACACATGTATTGATTTCTGAATAAATCACACATATAAATCGTGCTTGGTGTGTAAAGGCCTTAAATAGAGAAAACATTGCCATTATCAGAATCCCAAACTGCCTCGCTAAGGTCAAGAGCACTCCACAAACATCCAAACATTTCACACCATATCTCGCAGCATTGGCATTTACATTCTGCACACTGTGTACATGCCTTCGGTGTGCTTTGGTAAAAGAGTGGATAGAGAGCAAAAAAAAGAAGAAAAAAAAAATACCAGCTCAAAAAGGCAACACACAAGCACAACACTTGTCAGATCCCCAGTTTAGGAATATTAAACACTGCAATTAGGATTCTGCTGTGAGGAGAAAGCGAGGGAGAGAGGAAAAGAGTGAACACTAGCTTGTGGCTGGAAGTTTTGGTAATTAGGAGGCTGGCACTCTGAGTGAACCCACTGAGGTGTCAGCGCTCATCTTCTCTCCACCTGATCAGAAAAGACCCCCACGCCAGAGCAGGGAACAGGGGAGGGCACGAAGGGGAGAAAGAGAGAGAGAGAAAGAGAGAGAGAGACAGCCCTGCTTCCAGGAGACTGCAGGCTGCTCCTGCACCTTGCCTTGTGTTGTTTTTGCACTACGTGTTCCCTATACTGATGTGCCGAGGCATCAATTTTTGATGATGCATCCACAGGCTCTCAGCCATATACTGTATATCTGAAGATAGATAGACGGTGCTCACAGTGTGTGCAGGTCCACCGTGCCTTGTTAACTTCATCCTGAGCTGTCTGACCACTGAATGCACTCTGCTGATACCTGGCTTAGAAAAGAGAATGCATATATAAGTTATCACATAGGTAAATTTGTGCACCGTGTATCAATTTTCAAAAAGTTAAAGTGTTCTGATGTGCTGTACCCTGTTTTGTTAATAGGTGAGAAAGACATTAATTGAAACATTATTAGCAACAAGTTAGACCCTTAGAAACTGCTTTCAACCCATCCAAACTGAACTAACTTGCCATACACATGCCCTGAACTTACCCTGCACCCATTCTGATCCAACCCTGAACTTTCCCAGGCGCACCCTGTACCACCTCACCCTACACCTGCCCTGAACTTATCCCGCAACCCATTCTGAATGTACCCAGGCCCCACCCAACATCCAACTAAACCAATTCACCCTAGATCTGCCATAAACATACCCTCCATCCATGCTTAACCTACCCTGACCTTACCCAGGCACACCTTGCACCCATCCTGAACTTTCTCCTCTTTCATCTACCCTGAACTTATACCCAGTCCCACCCTGCATCCACCTAAACCATCTCTGACCTTACCTAGGCCCACCTTGCACCAGTCTTGAACCAAATCACCCTACATCTACCCTAAACTAATCCAGCACCCACTCAATCTTCCCTACACTAAACCCACCCTAAGCCAACCCTCCCTGAACCTACCCAGGCCCACCTTACTTCCTGAGCCTACCCTGAACTTACTGTACCCTGCACTTACCTAAACCAACCCACTCAGCATCTACCACGAAGCTGCCTAAGCCCGCCCTGCAAGAAAGGAGAAAAGTGAATAAACACAAATGAATAATATTTAAAACAATAATAAAAGAACCCCACTGGATATAATCAAGCATATTATTAAGGCATCAATCTTAAGACTAGTAGCTAAGCATTATGCAAATTATACACTAATTTGTGAGTATTAGCTTTCATTTGTCATAATGGATGTTAGCATCTTTGGCTGAGCTACATTAGAAGAAGGAAAATGACTATTCCTTTAAAGAATTAAAAATGAATATCACCCCTTTAAAGGAAGAATTACAAACGTTAATGAATTGGAGTGAACATCCAGCAAATGTTGGTTGGTGTTAACTTTCATGTATTGTTAGCTCTGTTGGCACATGTGGGTGATCTTTAACTTGAATGATTCAGTTTATAGTCATTTAATATTAAGGCCATTTGTTTAATAAGTGTTATAAATGAATGAGTGTAATATGTAAGCTGTTGAGAATGAGGAGCTGCAGAATAGACTCACATAAGAGCACCTCGAAATAAGCTTTTCAAGGCTATTCGCTTTCAAACACATTTTAAATACAACTTTCAGGTTGACAATATTTGACCTAGACGTTACATTAATCACTTTTATTTGGCTCCACAAAGACTAATTTCTCTAAGTATTTGTTGTAAATTTCACTAATTAATATAATTGACAAGCAGTCAAGTTGAAAATACTCTAATAGTGCAAGAACATTCTTTAGGCCACTCTTGAGAAACCTTTAAATCATTAGTTAACTTCCAACTGAGCTGTCAGGCCTAGCATCACACCTCATGCAAACACACATTCACTCCCAGACAAGGAAAAAAAAGTCCCACATACATTTGACAACTCTACTTAAGAGCACAATGTTGGGTAGTTGGGGAATTTATAGAAAAGGACAGGACAGATTTATCCTTTCCGTGCTTGTAAATGCTGAGTATGCAATTATCCTTATAATGGAGGCGTTGTGTCCAAATTGGAGCCATTAAAATGATTTAACTGGCTGAAGATTGGGTCTGGCATTTGTGAGGATGTGTACACACTGCGAGTTAAGGAATGTTTAATCACTGGGTTTTAGAGCCTATTAGCAGGAGAAAAAGGACCACGGCAAGGCGAGACCAGCCGTGATGCCAAGCTAGTCATTAACTCATAGTTTTATTGCCTTCTGTTTGTTTCATTTCTTTACAATCGACTGCTAATTAGCTCGCTTCATTTTAAGCATTTTGGAGAAATTATTTTCACACTCTTGGTTGGTTGGTGGTTGCTTGCACTTTTGTACTACAATCACCACTTGCACTGAAAGATATGACGCGATTATCTGCACTTTATGGCTTTTTGAAATTGAAACAAATATGTGTGGATCAATCCAGAAGTTTGGTTTGTTGTGTTTTTGGAAGCCACCAATCAGTCTGCTGAGTTTACAGCTGACTGCTAATTACTTTGATTGGCTGTGAGCCTTTTAAAAAATTACTTTTACACTTTTGGTAGAGGGGAATTGCACTTTTGAATTTTGTGATTGAATTACCATCACAAATTAACAGATGTGAAGCGATTAGTTGCACTTTTGATGAAATTGAAATAATATGTGCTTCCCTTGTCACTGTATTCTGTTTCAGAACCTCTAATGAATCACCTTGATGGTTAAAGCTACTATACTCATAAATATGTTTGGGTTCCTAAATGTTAAAGAAAAATCCCTTTAACTGGTAAAGAAACTACATCACGTTGAGATTCTTTGCTAATTCTTTACAGTAGGGTAGTGTCAAAATACCCTGACAGCTGGCATAGCTGTCATATTCCAATCGACGTCATCTTTGATCAGAGTTGGCCAATGTAATCTTTATGGAAAATAATGAACTGGAATAAGCTTTGATAATTACTTATGAAGGTTTATGTTATGTCTTAAGTTTATGTAGGTGAACATGTACCCTACATTTATATCATTTGCAAAAAATCCTTAAAAACAAAAAATTGTTGAGTTGTAACAAGGGCTCAGAGTGTCTCAGTGGATTAAGTTTGTGTGCACTATGATCAGAGGATCGTCATCGGCAGCCAGTGCCTGAGACAGTAAACTTGGTGGGTAGATGACTCTCTCTCCCCATCACTACCAAGTAATATCCACTGGCTCAGTTGTCTGTTAACTGATGTATCAAAGCTGTGGATGCTGTGTTTTCCTCCGAGCACCTTGGCTGCCCAGCCACAATGTATCAGCAGCAGATGGGCAAGAGGTGGTGGCTAACGTCACATGCATCTGTGCTAGTGTTCACCCTCCTAGAGTGAGGGACCGATTAGGAGAGTCTAGTGAATGGGGGATTCATTGGGTTCTACCAGTACATTGGGGGGAAAATGACATGGGAGGAAAATTTGGTTAAAATAAAAAACAAAACCAAAGTGTAACAATACTTTATATATTGAATATCTATTCAGTATTGAATTGTAAGTCCAGTATTAGATGCAACAATACAGCCCTATTTTTACAGAGCTAAAATATTCACTCCAACAAACCATTTTAAACTTTATACAAGTTGTGCAGCAGCGGGATGACTTCTGTTTTCCATGTTCTGTTTTTGGAGGGCTTGGAGAAAGGTTTGCGCACAGCATGGGCTTCCTTAGTTTGTTTCTTGGTGGGCAAAGCTGCTTTGTTCAACAGCTGGCACTGAAGTTCACACTGGCTTGGCTGCGGATAGGACGCACACTATTTTTCCAAACGGTGGTCCGTGCTAGGCTTTCTTGACTTTCTTCACATTTCCTGTCCATCTCCACAGAGGTCTACAGAGGAATATAGATGAAGCCCTTGAACAACATTAGCCACATTTGGTCAGTTGCTCGTTTTTTCACCTCTTAAAAGCTCATTTTTCCTGTTTGATCCCTCTTGAAAGACGCCTCTTGAAACGTAATGACATCTTGATGTTGAAGGGGCTTGCAGCATCTCTTCTTCTTTTTTTTCTTCTCCTTCATCCACAAGAAAGGGCAATGCCTCTCTTTCTCTCCTTCCTCTTTCTCGCTCTTGCTTTTTTAACACGGTGGGTTTTATCGAGCCGGCCAAGGCTGGCGCCCTGGTGAGAGCTAGTAAAGCATTTATTAGCAGCTTTGCACTGGCGTATTATACTGGCAGCCACAGAGGCACTCATGCTTGGCCTTTAACTTTCTTGTGAAGTTCAGCCATACATGGAATAAAAGGGGAGCAGGCATAGCAGCCTCTAATATATTCTCCATTTCATATTATATCAGCAAAGGACGAGATGGAGAAAGGGGAGGAGAGGCGGGATAAAAACGTAAATATAAAAAATTGACTTTGGAGGCTTTTGTAGAGTGGGGTGTGTTGTAGTTTGCTGACTGGATATCACGTGGGCCCATTTGTGATGCCCAGTGAAGCTTTTGAACCCGGCATGTGTGAAAAATCCTGTTGGAGGCTTTGTGCTTGGGCTCTGTACCATAACTTCAGCTAGTCGAAACAATGCTGGACAGGAAGGAAGCCTCATCTTTCCCACACTCACCCTCAACCTTGGGCAGCTAGTGTAAGTGTGGAAACACTATTCCTTAACCAAAGGAAATTAAGGAGAGGAATAGGATGAGGTAAACTTTTTTTTGTTTCAACGTTTAGGAAAATCGTAAAGTTTTATTTACGTCAGTTTTTTCTCTTCTTTTTTTCATTTTATTGGGGGGGTGAGAGTACATTTGGGTCTCTCTCTCTCTCTCTCTCTCTCTCTCTCTCTCTCTCTCTCTCTCTCTCTCTCTCTCTCTCTCTCTCCATGTTTGGGGTGTTTCAGGGACAATGGGCAAGACACACCCTAATTTTGGGATATGCCTGCTTCAGTCTTTCACTCTCCCTCTCTCTCTCTGTCTCTCTCTCTCTCTCTCTCCTCCATCTGTGAGTAGGGGAGACACTCCTCCATCGAGCCTGCAAGAGAAACCAGGTGGAGACGGTGCTTCACATCCTCAGCCTGCCTGGAACAGACGTCAACGTGAAAGGTAAGTTTCTCCGTTTCTCCTCCTCTACCTCCTTAGACCCTTCCCATTCTGCGTCCTGCGAGCACTTCATTCTTGCAAACAGAGGTGTACGTCATAGCTCTAAGCTTAAAGATAAAATGCAAGGGTGTGTTCGGCAGCAGCGGGATGGGTTTCAGCCATTGTTTTAGTGTCAAACAAATTCTGTACACGGCCTTTATAATCTGGATTCTGGCGATGTGTTGCTAATGTGATTTTATCAGATTGTTTTCATTTTACTGATTATTTTCATTTTTTTATGTAGTAAATGTAATGTGATGCAGCTGTAATTAAATACATCTGGTTAAAAGCATTATAGCATATACATTTCTTGAAAAAGAAGGTTAAATGGGTTTTGCGGTGCTGTTGTTATCGTATTTCAGTAACATTGGCAGTAAGGCCCTGATTCAGAGCTGTATCGTTAGTGAAAACGTTAGCTTATGAGTGCAGAAGTCAAATGAAAGCTGAATTCTAAAAACATGCATGTTTAATGTAACCTTTTTAAAAATGGATTACACAATATGTTGTACAGTTGAGCAGAACAGCGAAAGTATTTGTTTTGAAATTCAAATCTTGTATTATGCAGACTAAGAATGCTCAGAAAAGCATCATACATGATCACGGCAAAATAAATAAAGAAATAAATAAGTCAATAAATAAAAGAGATGTTTTCATCAAACTTTCTAGCAGTTTTGGCTTTGAACCATCACACTGACCTAGAAACACTTGTCTTTAGACCATGCTGGCTGGACGCCCCTGCATGAAGCGTGTAATCATGGCAGCAGTGAGTGTGTGGAGGTCTTGCTGCAGCACTGCCCCAACCTGCAGCTGGACAGTCAGGTGAATGGAGTGAGCCCACTGCACGATGCTCTGCTCAATCAACACGTGCACATCGCCAAAATGCTGCTGAGCCATGCAGGTTAGTCCACGCACACACATGCAAGCACTCACAAAAAGTAGCCATGCACCAGTGTGGCAGTTCTGAGCCAACAATTCATTCTTTACTGTGGATGATACTAGTATTGATCAGGTGGATCATTAATTATACATAAACATGGTATAGATAAAGCACATATGACTTAATGTTCATTATTATTTAATGTCATTATTTTTCACTGCCCGTTCACAGCAGAATGTCAACCTCAGCCTTACAATCCTAAACCAGTTCATTACATTACATTCATGACAGTAACTTTTATAACTTTTTTTGCAGTAACTGCAAATTAAGTTTTCCTTACCAAACACTGATGAACCAAAATATTATGACTAATATGCTGTCAGTTTTAACTGAGGTGTGGACTCTACATAACCTCTGAAGGCATCCTGTGGTACAACACCAAAATGTTAGCAGAGCTTTTTGGATTAAAGCTACAATGTACAGCTGCTGCTCATCAGCCTAGTTCTAGCACATCCATAGCACAGATGTTCAGTTGGAAACTGAAGGCTAGTATTGGCAGGTTCTCACCACATCTGACAAGCCTTGCCATTTTAGAGATGCCCTGACCCAGATGTCTAATCCTAGTCAGTCACTCGTCTCTTAACCCTGTGATGTTGACATGCCTTGACTTTTTTTTTTTTTTTTTTACAAATTTCAGACATCTAAAATATATGTTTTTTACAAACTGTTACACAAACTTTTGTTCAGCACAAACTCAGCAACAACAGTGTCAAAACAGTAAGAGTGTCATAAATCTATATTTTGATTAAATCTGCTCTAAACTTAGACTTTCCGAAAACCTATTTTCAGATGTGCTGATATATTGTGAAAACACATTCTAAACATTTATAATCAAGACTTTAGAGCTCAGAACTGAATAAACAGAGGTGTTGGCTACACACTGCTCATTACAGGTTTTCGAAATTGTATGTGGTTTTATTTCTAAAGCTTAACAAATGTGAGGCGACACTCCGTTTTCACTCATTCAGTGGTTCCTATATTGAATATTTGAGAGGTGTGAACACTCAGGTGAGATGTCTTTGTTTCGGTTCACCTGATCGCCATATTTAATACAACTCTCTGTTCTCTTACAGTCTAATACATCATAGACCTTTACACAGTTGTTATGAGATAATCAACATTATTTGTTTCGTCTGTGTGTTGCCATTGGTGTATATCAGTGGCTGAGTATCATTCTCCCCTAACAAGCACACACATAAGATGGAGACACAGAATTTAATTCATGTTGGTGACAGACATGCAAATAGTCAAAGTCACATGTGCACATATATGCACACACACGTTCAAACACTCTCAGACTGCAAGCACTTCTAAGAAATTGTATGAATTCCAGCTCATTGAAGTATGCATTCATATCTCTCCATATACTCTTTCATATGCTAACTGCTAAAGCTTTTTCCTGGGTAAACAGACTATTCTATGAGATGTGTATATGTGGCGTATTCTCTACACATAGACATATTACAATATTATTTGATACAACGGCAACTCAAAGTCTTTTAGTGTTCACTCGCATTCATGTTCGAGCTCCAGCTCCTGGGAGAATAGTGCCAGCGCTTATTGATATGTAGCCTCGAGTATGAGAGAGACACAACTGGGGGAGGGGGTGGAATGATACAGTCTGTTTTACTGAATGATGCCACTGAATAAGCACTGTTGACTACAGGTAAGTAGAAGCACTTATCACAGTATTACACAATGCATAAACAAACAAATGCTGTGGAAAAAGGCTGATGAATGTAAACAACTTGTCAGTCCTCGAAGCTTCAACTCCTTTCTCATCTCATTCTTTTTTTATTAAAATATGTGTCTGCTGAAATAACACATTCCTGCCGATGATTAAGCTGCTGATAACAAAGGTATGATGCACAATACCACTCAAAAGTTTGGGGCCACAATTTTATTTTGTTTCTTAGTTTTTTCTGTTTTGAGACGATAATGAACTACAAGTGCTGCTCCTCCAGATGCTCAGATAATCTTCTCTGGAACAAGTATCACTGCTTTGTTTCAGTTTTGGTGTCTCCCACAAGTTGTTGTAACAGCTGGTTATTCTCTGATTAACACATATTTTACACAATGCATCATGGGATGGAGGAATATTATGCATGTGCACATGTATTGGTAAAATAGCACTTTTTTCAGTCTTGTTTAACAAAGCAACCTTTTTTCTTTTTTCAAATACATAATCTAGATGTATCTCATATTCTAGTGTTTATTGAGGTTATTTATATTCTGTGTTATAGTAGATGATAGAAATATCTCATATTCTAGTGCAGGGGTGTCCAAATCCAGTCTTGGAGGGCCGGATTCCTGCAGAGTTTTGTGATCTTCCTGATCAAACACACCTGATTCAGCTCAGCAGGTAATGAGCAGGTTTAATTGTAGTGTCAGAGCAGAGAAATCACCAAACTCTGTAGGAATCCGGCCCTCCAAGACTGGATTTGGACACCCCTGTTCTAGTGTATAAAGTGTTTATCGAGGGCATGAATGGGCTAACATCTAATATTTTTGTAATTACTAGTGTTTTATTGAGGTTATTTCTTGATGAATATTTCTTATTCTAGTGTATAAAGTCTTTTTTTCTAATTTCTTGTATTGTAGTGTAAAGAATGTATATTGAGGATGTTTATGGACTAATCTCTTATTCTAGTGATTAATAGTCTTTATGGAAGGGTGTTTATAGACTAATGTGCTTGTTCAGGTTATTTATGATGTAATATGTCCTATTTTTGGTGCATCCACAACATTCTTGTCTCAAGATGCCTTGTGCTAAATATTTATAACTCTGAGAGAAAACAGCTGTACTAAAGACTACAAGCTCACTGTCACCTGTGGGAGAAACTGAAATGTGATAACACTGTCCTCCCTCACCCTTCTATATAAGGAAGAAGAGGATGTGATGTGGATTTTATCGTAGTCTGTAAACAGCTAGAAAATGGAAGTTTCTTCTGAAATAAAAGTGTGTCTTGTGGAAAATTCTGGGTGACTTCAAGCATTTGAGCTTGTAGTGTAATTAAAAATGAATTATTTCTTCTTTGAAACAAGTGATGAGATCCTGTTGCAGATTCTAAACATTTAATTAACCACAAATAGAAGGTATTTTATCTGGATTTAAATTTGGTTAAAAGCTATCGTTGCGCTTTAGTTGTTAAAAGTTTTAAAAGCCAGATTTTCTTAATGTTTGACATCAAAACAAAACATTCACAATTTAAATAGCTTAATTAGAATATAAACTGAATGTGAATATAATTCAATATTTGACTTACCATGTATCCCCATCTGGGTGGAGTCTCCATGTTCTCCCAGTGTGTCAGTGGGTTTCCTCCAGGGTCTCCGGTTTCCTCTCACAGTCCAAAAACATAGAGTTCAGGTGAATTGGGTACTCTAAATTGTCCTGGGTGTGTACCCAGCGATGGATTGGCACCCTGTCCTGGGCTAGTGTAATTAGCTTGGCTAGGATAGTCTGTAATGCCCTGTTCCCGGTGAGGGGGCTGATCATGATTAAGCATATAAAATAATGGATGGATGGATGGACTTGTCGTGTAATTAAATGCATGTTTATATAATGACTGATTCTAATAGTAGAATGAAACTCTCCACTTCTAGGACTTAATGTCTTTCTGCAGACTAGATTAGATGAGTGAGATTTTTGCAGTGCTAATGAAAATCACACGTGAGTTTATTTTATTTATCTACTGATTGATTTGGCAAAGAAAGTCTTGTGTAGACAGAATGGGATGTTGCATGTTTGGCTGTTTGGATGGCACATGCGACTGCTGTATGTGAACTTTGAAGTATGTGACATGTATACTAGAAGCATACTAGTTGGCTAGACGACGGTTAAGGGACGGGGGCGGGGGGGTGTAAGAAAAAAAAAAAAAGATGAAATGAGCTGTGTCTTTCCCACGCGCCTCGACATCACTCGTCGTTCTCCTCTGCTTCGACTAATTATAGTTAATTTGATTCTGCTCTCCCATTAACACATGTATATATTCTGGCCTCAAAAAGTAAATTAGATTGGGATTGTTTTGGTCCCGGTGAGAATGTGTGTGTTTTTTTCCTCTTCCACGTCGACTGAGATTGGTCCAATAGAAGCGCATAAAAAGAGGTCAGAGGAGGATGTTTGGGGAAAATTAGAAGTGTAATGTGTCTGGGAAGCAGACAGCTTCTCAGTACTCATGACACACACAGACACACTCACTGAAGCTGACTGTGCTCTGTTCTTTATCCCAGTACTGGCCATTGCTGTAGGAACAAGGGACAGTGTATTTCAGGATATTCTACATGGAGGCACAGGGGGAACAATATGGACAAAGACATCACAGTATTTTGAGTATTTCAATCCTTTATTGGAGTATTTGCGTATTTTGGTCCATTATCTTCCTCTTAATCCTGGTCAGGATTGCTGTCCCTGCCCATGCTGGGCAGAGGGCAGGGCATTACAGTATTTAAAAACATTTATTATAAAATAATGGATATAAAATTTGATCAAGCTGGAAGCCTTTATATGCTTAGTTTACACTTCTAAACACTGTTGAGTTATTTAAAAGCATCATGCTGTTCAGGAAGTAATATTTTACTAATCTGTTGTTTGGCAACCGTATCGTCACACTCCTTAGTGCCCATTTGACGTTTCCACCCCGCTGTCCCCAATCAGACTCTGATTTTCAGGAATACTTAAGCCAAGCCTGAAGAACTGTTCTTTGCTTAGTAATGTTGTGCTATGTATGCTTTAACAGCCTTCTGTCTTCTGCCTTTTTGAAGGTTTGCTGTGTTCACCTTCCTGAGAATATTATGTTTGCTTAGATATCATTCGATCCTCTGTTTTTTTTTTCCATAGAGTAGCTTGTTTGCAAGTACAGTGGTAACCCTACTTACGGGCATCCCTACTAACGAGTATTCCAGGTAACGAGTGAAGATCTCGGAATATTTTTGTTCCAGGTAACGAGTAAAATTCCAGCTAATGAGTAGCGTAAATTTCTTCAAGTATGCCAAACCACTAGGGGCGCTGCGGTCGTAGATGCTACTGTAGAAGAAGAGGTCAGTCAATACCTTTGACCGCTGTCCAGTAAAAGTAAAAGTGGGTGTTGAAAGCGACGCTAAGGTAGCAAAAGGTAGTGAACAAGAAAGTTAGATACATTTTACTTTTACTTTTCATATGATAAGTGTAACCATGCAGCCGCCAGCCTACACGAGCACCGTCGGTCTCCCTCTCATTAGCGGCCAGCCTACACAAGCGTCGTTGTCGTCACGTTTATGTTTTAAAAAACCCATATAAACACATTGTTTAGCATATTTAAGTATACTGTATATTGGCCGGCTGACATGGATTAATCAGTTTTACATGTATTCTTATGGGGAAAATGCATCCAGCTAACGAGCAAACCAGCTAACGAGCTCGGCTCCTGCACGGATTAAACTCGTAAGTAGGGTTACCACTGTAGCTTGTTTAACTTCTTTAGTTTGTTTGGTTTGCATCCTTAGCCTGTTTAGCTTGTTTGACTTCTTTAGCCTGTTTAGCTATTTTAGCTTGTTTGGCTTCCTTAGGCTGTTTAGCTGCCTAGCTTAAGTCTATTTAACTTGTGTTGCCTGAGGCCTCGTCAGCCCTCTGTTTTATGTTTATGTCTGTTCATCTGGTTAAGTTCTCTTGTTATATCTGGTTGGTTATTTAATTAATTCATGTTTTCTGTAAAACTGCCCTCATTTTACCTGAACTGTTGCCCTGCGTTACACATATACTAATGTTAATGAACTGGATCACAGGAGAAAGAATTGGCTGATGTAATTTATCATTATACTAGTTAATCTATAAAATTTAATAAAGTTATGTTCATGATTTTACAAGCTAAACTCATATATGAATAAGTGATAAATATGTATAAAATTTTATTTTTATTTCACTGTTGATCAGTATTAATTCCAGATTCCACATTTCAAGTTTGAGTAGATTACTATTCAAACAGTATCAGCTTTAAAACAAAGGCTTGAAATGTGTCACTTTACGTAATGAATATAAAATATATTTGAATTAAATCATGAACACATTAACTTTTTCATTAATATTTCCTGAGAAATACATAAAATTAATTAGGGCTGGGCAATATGGCAAATTTCACAATATCTAAACACATTGTCATGATACACAGTGTGTGTCTTAATATTGAGTTTTTCTGAGGTTTGTCAAAAGGCCGCTATAGTGCCACATTTTGATAAAATGTAGTCATACTGGCCATCCCTATATTAGATAGGTTATCATACAGTACATTCGTATGAGAGACGTTGGATAATGCCAGTGCATGGCTTTTCACTTTCATTCACTGTTGGCAGCTGTTTAGCATTTCTGACTGATCGTAAATATAGTGAGTGTATTATGATGTAATTTAGCACAATAATGTTAAAATTTTGCCAATAACAATTTAAAAACAAACATTCTCCATTTGATCTGATATTTTATTAATTTTGCTGTTTTAAAATTAGGAAACACTGACAAATGAGCAAACAAACTGGCACAAATTGGCAGAGAAAGTCAGTATTTTGTGCTTTACAGTAGATTGACATGTCTTGTTCTTCTCCCCCATTCCAAACTGTACTGTCAGCACTACATGTTGTAGGTTTGATGCTGTGTTTGATAGTTTTTCCCTTGCTCGTCCTTTGCTATGCAGCCAGTATACACACATTCACCTTGCTCTAGACGATAGTTCCCTTCATGAAGGCCAACCAGGTCAACTGTTACAGTGCCCCAAACACAGCCCTCCTCAATCTGAGCATCTTCCCCATGAAATAATAATGCCTGCTGGAGGACACGGGGGGTGGAGGGGAGTGGAGGAGGCACAGCCTCAGCTTTCCCCTCCAACCCTGGGGCACTGACAGACTGAACACACCATGGATAAGGATATCCTCACACTCCTTTGTCTCACTCACAACACACAAATACAGCACAACCTCTCCTACCGACTCTTTAACCCTTTATACTCTAAGCCTTTAACCCTTTATACTCTAAGCCTTTAACCCTTTATACTCTAAGCCTTTAACCCTTTATACTCTAAGGGACCCATAAGTCCACCTTCAGTTCCTCAACTGTTCTAAGCAACACATACATGTAGTTACATAGTTTACCATCCATATTCACACCTGCTTAATCTTTATCAGGGTCGCGGTTAGTCCCCTAACCCCTCACTGGGCGCAGGGCAGGGCATTACACTATTCAACTAAGCCCAGGACAGGGCGCCAGTCCATCGCTGGGTGCATTGTTTACCAAATAACTGATAAGTCTAAAATTAATAACTGAACTTGTATGTTTGTGCTAACATGGCTAATTATAAATGGACGTTAGTACCCATCGATTGACTTATCCATGCTCTACCCAAAAATATTTTGTGTTGTGAGGTTTCACATTCACTAACATTTAGCATTTCTGACTGAACTGACTATAATTTAAATTTTGCACAATGGTCAGCTTCTTGATTGAAATGGAAATCGAAATGTAACCCCCACCACCCCCACACACACATACAAACACTCCTCCAACACCAGCACTTTAGGCCCAAAGAGATATGGATGCCAATCTGGAGAGGAGGGGTTCAGGGAAAGAGCCTTCAAGCGGCTGCTATGGGCCTTGCATCTTAATGGCCAAGCAGTGGCTGTGAATGCGGCCCTTGGAGCAGTGTTTGAATGAGGCTGGCCGGCTGGCATGGCTAGGGAAGCTCCGGGTTGTGAGCCAGCTTCTAACAGACTGTTGGGGCCCTCTTGAAAGCAGGGGAAAAGGAACTGTTTGCATATGGGAACATGAAGCGCTGAGCTCACCACTGACAAATATTAAGCCTGTGATCAAGCAGATTATTATTGTTAACAAATAGATAAGTTCAGAGAGATTACACACTGTCATTTTTGAACATGTGGTAGTTACTGATTTCACAACAGAGATGCATTTAAGGTTGTCTAGTTTAAATTCACTTTTGATTCATCTGTAGGGAGAATGTAATGATGACACAGCCTATTTAAATACCAATGTTACCAAATAAAGAGTATTGAATTGTTTATTTTATAAACCGAATATTATATAACCGAAATTCCGCAAAAACACTAACACTGAGATTTTATTGTAGAAACAAAGCTAAACATATCAAATAAACCTTAAAGGGTCTACTTTTCAAATATATGTATAGCTTGAATGGAAATATATTTTTAGATATTTGTGAGAGAAGCAGAAATTACCAGAAGCAGATTTTTCAGCGCGAGTCAGATTGCGGCACTTTTTTTCCCCATCCCCTTGACGTGATCTGCCTTTCATATGATATTGACATGGTAATTCCAGAATTGCCAGTGGAGTATTAGTAGTCCAGGAATTTATGAAACACCCATTTGGTCTCTATAAACAAAGTGCACTCACATAAACAAAGACCTATCACCTCACACTTATCTCATGAACATTCAAGTTATGAACGAATGACTCAGTAAAACACAGCGTTACCTCACATTTTTCTCACAGAAACATGTCTTTACAGTAAAATGTCTGAGAAATGAAAGTGCGACTGGAGGTTTTATTTAACAGTTAATTAAGCAGAACTTAAGGCAAACTCGTGGTAAACGTGGCCTTGATAAGACTATAGATATTACAAGACAAAACACAATTAGTGGATACGACAATGACTGTAGTATTTGTGACAAATGCCTGACCAAGACTGTGGATGTAACGTGGGGACCCCAACGACGTGGGATAAACAGAGAAAGGTGATTGCAGGTAAAACGAAAGGACTTTATTATAACACAAGACTAAGCTACAAATAACCCTGAAACAAAGTAAGTGTTCAAGCATGACAGACTGAAACATAACTCAAACATGGCTTTAGACTGAAACATGACTTTAGACTGAAACATAACAAACATGACTTTAGACTGAAACATAACTCAAACATGACTTTAGACTGAAACATAACTCAAACACTATAGGACCAAAATACTCAGAACAAAAACAACAAACCTTAACGAAGTACATAGACCAAGACAAAAACAACCAGACTGGAACAGGGGGATGAAATAGGTTATGCACGAAAAGAGTAGAGATAGCAAGACAAGGAAACGGAAACACCGAGCGAGGATTAACTGGGGAGTGCTGCTTATATGGTGAAACTTGACAGTGGAAAATAAGAAGGAAATTATAAAGCATATCTAATTAAACACAAAACAGGGAATCAGGGTTGTGGAACAGGAGACAGGTGGATATGATGTAGAGGGAGGCGTGACAGGGGCAGGGTAAGGGCGGAGACATGATGTAAAGAGCAAGCACAAGGTGAGACATAAACAAAGACAAGGAGAGACAAAGATGGACGGCTATGACTGGGTTTTCCAAATGTGTGTGTATGTATATAAAACACTCAGGTTTCAGATCCTGTCTACATATTCGACTTTTTTTTTACTTTGATGCTGTCATTGCACAGGTCTATTTTACTATGTACTGCTGTTGAACAGGGATATAAATGCATTGCAAATTTGTGAGTTTTTGCACGTTTCGTACTTTGAAAGTTAGACCGAACACATTGGAAACATTGTACAATGGAACCTCATTAATCTGTTCTGAAGTGCCTGATAACCGAAACTAACATAACTGAATGTTTCCCATATAATGTAAATCCAATTAATCTGTTCCAGACACTCCAAAGTATGAATAAAATACATTTTATATAGAATAACTATAGTTTTACATACAGAACACAATGAGAAATAAATACAAAAGACTAATGAAATGGATAAATGAACATTTAACATCACTCTTACAGGTTTAAGCTCCATTTTAGAGTGTGCCAGTGTGGTCCAACTGGTAGCCTTTGTTTTGTACACCCATTCTCTGGGTTCTCAGCCAGTATTTGTTTTTGCACCTTTTTTGGGTGATAACGCTGTGCGCCGTTGCTTTAGTGTGACGTGTTTTAGTTTATTTTGAGAAACAAAGGAAGATTGAACAATGAACGTGTGGGTGAATACTTTTCATTAAACTAGCTGCAAATCACTTGGGTTTTCCGATGAAAACCGGGCAGATGAATGATAACTGGGACAAAATTTTCCCCCAAAAAGTCAACAATAATCAAATTGTACAATAACCAGTGCAAACAATATCCAAGGTTCCACTGAAGTTCAGAATATGGTGGTTCAAACCAACATGGTTCAGACTACTGTGGTACCAACAAGGTATGATGGCTTTGGGAAAGCTTTGTCTCACTTCAGATGTTAGTTGAATGATGCATCGTACCATGTTAGTTTAATGCTAGCCTCCATCATTGTTCGCGAAACACACCGCAGACTGTTTTATGACTTTAAAAGCCTCCTGTCAGGAGTCATAAATATTTTGTCTGACAGTTTTTGAAAAGATTTTGACCAAAAACAGTTTTTGGGTGCAATACTAAACTGTACTCAGAGGAGATCATTTCACATCAAAAACTGTTGACATCTCATGAAATGTATTATGTAGAACTGTTGACAAAGCAGTGCAATTCCACTTTAATAACATGCACTTTCTCAATACTGCTGTCAGATTGATCTTGATATGTAATGAGTGCTGTTACAAAACTGCAATTTCAGATTAAAATGAGTTCATTTCTTAGTGTTCAAAATGAGTTCACCACGTGCAGTTTCTCAGTCTCGTAATACACACATAGCTAGTTTATATGCTGTGAGTTTAATCCTGCTAAAGGCATAATGGCATATTCAGTCGTGTCTGTCTACTGCTGGAATGTATCTGATCTGTGTGAGCTGGACAACAGGAGTGGCACCATTCTTTATCTGCCCAGCAAGGTGGCACAAGGCAGGTGGGCTAGCTTGCTCCACGTCTGTGTATGTGGTGGGTGCCAAAGAATTACACAAAGCTCTGATTGTGCCCCCCATGGGCTTTAATCGTCTTTAATCTGTGTGTGTCTGGGCTATTGTCATGGTCAATCTCTGTTAGCTCAGTGAAATGTGATCACACACACACGCGTACAGACGCTTCTGCTCTGGAACATTACATTTGCAGTTTGATGCACTGACACAGAGATTAGAAGTTCATGTCCTGTGTCAGATTACTTAACTTCAGACTTTTCAAAAAGACAGAGCTGTGCCTCTCTCGCTCTCTCTGTCTCTGTCTCTCTCTGTCTCTCTCGCTCTCTCTGTCTCTCTCTCTCTCTCTCTCTCTCTCTCTGTCTCTGTCTCTCTCTCTCTCTCTCTCTCTCTCTCTGTCTCTCTGTCTCTGTCT
>BRDA01006382.1:27375-58112 GCA_036984385.1 Crenuchus spilurus
TTTGCCTGCTGGTGACTAAATTAACAGTATTTCTCCAGAACATCCTGTCCTCTGCAGATGGTTTGTTCATGATTTGTCTCATTGTACCCTTCCATCTTGTTGCTGGCCACCCTTCCTCTTTTACCTTCAGCTGTCCCAAGCATAACTGTCTTTTTAAGTGAACTGGCTCTTCTCATAATGTGTCCAAAGTAAGAACTATCTGGGCTTCTAGTGAAAGTTAAGAATGTGGTTTTCTTTGCTGTCCACTCCACCTCATCCCCAACTAACTCATCCCTAAAGTATGGAATGGAGCACCATCATTCCAGAGATCACAGCTGCGCTGCTCCACAGCTCAATGCTGGGAGGCTTTATACCCCTCTAGCTCACACCTGGCTTTAGGCATGGTGCCAACAGGTTAATGTTTATCTGCTGGAGAGAGTCCTATTCTATTGGCAGTACATGTGTACTATATGTGTACATCTCTGTGAGCAATGGGTGCAACAAGTAACTGAATGCATTAATTATAAGGGGTGTCTACAAACATTTGGACATACCTATATTTTAATGCTCATACACATTATGTTTACCTGCATGTTTGTAGCATCTTTTCAGTGTAAACTACTGTAAAGGGCAATAATGAGAGTAAAATCTAGCCATGCAAATGAAACATTTATTGTCTACATGACATGCTTTCATAACAATACAAATATAGTGTTTAAGTTCATCATAAAAAGCACTGCAAAGCAACAGCTCAGTATGAAAACAGTATATGTATGATTTTACTATAGTATTCATCAGTCTAGCACAATCCTGATTCTGTGTATCTACCACCCTGCAGAGCTCACCTTTAACACACATGCTCCAGGTAATGAAAGCTTTCAGGGTTAACTGTATATCAGTCTCAGGCATGTTTGAGCTGAACAGTAGATTTCCAGGACCAGGATTGGGCAAATATCTTTCATCCTACTTCAGTCAAATGGATTCGCTTAAGTAATTAATTGATGTAGATGTAAATAATCAAATCTCAGCTCAAAGTTTTGTGAGAAGATGCAATAGCTGTATATGGAAACTGGACACAATGACAGCAGTAGAGAAGTGAGGCCAAAATGTCTCTGATGCCCTGTAGTGGTTGCAGTACAGTTATAAACCCTGCCCACAGCCATGTTATTGAATGGGAGCTACAACAAACTTTGAAATTTGTTGTCAGTTATGTTTTGTTAATTTCACTACCTACTAATTAACCGCTCAGTACTTTATGCTAAATGTGCTTTATAGAAATTGATTGAGGTATGGTGATGAGTTGACTGACAACTAATTATGATGGTCATGGATGCATGGATAGCAGGTAACACTAGAAGTACATCATCCTGTACTTTGGCGGCATCCACTTTGCCTGATTTTTGGCTTTAAAAAGGAGGTAAACAGAAGCATACTGTCCAATTCTTATATAGAGTATATGGTAGATGTTGAATCAGGACAGATGTTGGAGATGGAAGTAAGGCTGGAAGCTTCTTCTCTTTCCAATCCAAAACCTTATAATTTTCTGCCCTATAAATACCTTTTCCCTGTGCCGACTTTTTTGCGTCCAACCTGTTAAAGTAGAAGCCACCCAGAACTCCTCCTCAGTTTCTGTCTTGCAGTTAAACAGCAGCATCTCACACTACAGTCATAAAACACAAACTTAACCAGCTGTTATAGTTATGTTATTAAACTTCAGGACCTGTTTGAAATCTACTGGGTTGTATTGTCTCTGTTCCTTTGCAGGTTCTTCACTGCTGCAGTTGCGTGATGAATACGGTCGCACTCCTCTGGACCTGGTGTCTTCTCCAGGTCTGCATGAGGAGCTCCAGATCTGTGCCCAGCAGGCAGACTCTGCCCTGGAGCACAAGTCCTCCGAGGTTAGAGATTTGGCCTTCATAGAGGCCTGCTCATGCTTGCTCAGCTGCCTCCTCCTCTCCTACCTCCTGGATCACCACATACCTTCATATGAAGTTGCAGAGAAACCACATGACCTCACGCCCTCCTTAGTCCAGGCACTGGTCAGCGTAAGTCCAGGGACAGTAGCCTCTTTCTGGGAAGACTTTAGGGCTGTCTATCTGGCTGAAGATCTGAAGACTTTGATGAGTATGGAGCAGTATGTGCTGCAGGTTAACCCCGCGCTAATGCACTGCCAGGGGCCACACACTGTTGTGTTTGTGCAGCTGCTGAAGGATCTGCAGGCTGAGGGCTTTGCATTGCGGAATGGAGAGCCTGAATTGTGAAATGTCTGCTTATTATTATCACTACAGGAGATGCTGATATTTAATACAGCACTTCCACATTGACTTTGAATGTTTTGGATATTAAACACTGTTTCTTTTTGTAATGCATTAGGTATATTGTTGTAATAAAGTTGCAGATGAGTTAAAACACGTTTCCTTTGTTTTATTCACTGTCAGTAGAACAAGCTTGTAAATACATGATTTTGGTATGTACTGTCAAAGCAATATGTGATCAAAGGTCAGTCTTTGCCCCTCATATACTGGCCAGATTGCAGAAATGTCCACACAGAAACCTTCATCATTTCAGACTGATTACTGTGTTCCAGTGTTTTATTTAACTGGTAATAATAATAATAATTATTATTATTATTATTTATTATTATTATTATTATTATTATTACTACTACTACTACTACTACTACTACTACTATTACTATAATTATAATATTGTATAGTAATATTTTTTTCTTATTAGTAATATTAACTATATTTTAATTATATTATTATTTTTATTATTAATGATTAATTATTTACTTATTTATAATAGTTTATTGTATTATTGTCTCCCAAAATGTGTATATCAGGAAATAGTTCCATTTCTTGTCATGATTGAAAAGGTAAACTATATATATATATAAATGTTACTAATACTCATAATGAATTTTATGAGGTATAAGCCAAAAAGGCTCGGGGAGAATTACTGCTGAGTAAAGTGGATGGGAAAGTTGTAGCTTTTGTCCCCAAATTCTCACTTTTATGCACGAGGATGGCAGTATTACCTTTAGTAATGGTGTACTGAGGTACTAGCTTTGTTATCAGTTCTAAAAGAAGAACAGTGGTATCACCTATCCTGATTGTGGTCTACCACAGTGAACATTTTTAAAATTTAATACAGAGCAAACTCATCTGTGTGCCAGGTGGGCTTCGCCATTCACAGTCCTATCCATGTTCTCATCCCAGCACAAGCCTTTGGGTCAAAACCAGGGAACGGTGAACCTCACACAGGTCTGTATGAAGGATGACCCATTTCCTGATGCAGCCTTGGTTCTGGGGTGATGAGAGATCAGTGTGGTGGGCAGGAAAGTGCTGGATTAGAGCTGAACCCGCACATGACAGTGTGAGAGCGATGGACCAATTCATAAGGATTCCTCTCCTCTCCTGTAGTGGTAATTATTAGCGTGTGGCTGCACTGGTGTTTATAGTGAGGAGCAGTGTGTGATGCTCTGTGCTCATATTGAATAACAGCAGGGATCAGACAGCGCAGGGACGGCCAGACTAATAAATGATTGGGGGAGACCCTCTGGCCCCTTCAGATGAAACGAACAGACCCTCGATCACTCGGTGAGTGGCTGATGTGTAGGCTGCATGTTTGCATCAAAGACACACGCCTGCTTGCTTTGGTGGGAATTGGAGGCCCAGCTGGAGAGAGGCACACACTGCAAACATGGCAGGGTGGCAGGACGATTAATGGATGCTGCAAGAGTCAAGAATGACCGATTACTGTGTGTGTGTGTGTGAGAGAGAGGCAAAAACTCTTTGTACACACCTGTATTCTGGCCTACAGCAGAGCCACCACTGAGAGTAAAGAGCCTACGTACGTGGAACAGACCACCGTTACAACATCGTAACTACATGTTAACTAAAATGTATGACTGGATGGATATTTACACAATAATGTATTTTTTACTATTTTACAATAAGAAGACCACCCATAGACACTCACTGGCCAGTACATTAGTTACACATACCTTGTATCCAGTCATTGTCCATTTTCACTGCGCTAACCATATAGATGCACTTTGTAGTTCTACAATTACAGACTGTAGTCCATCTGTTTCTCTGTTAACCTCATCTCACCTGTTCTTCAATGGTCAGGACCCCCACAGAGCAGGTATTATTTGGGTGCTGGATTATTCTCAGCACTGTGACACTGACGTGGTGGTGGTGGTGTGTAGTATCCAGTCAGATACACCAACCTTGTTAGATCATCTTGTACATCATTTGTTGCTGTTTATATAGGTCCTCTAATCCTTCACTGCTGCTCACAGGATGCTGTTGGGTGGCACTATTTTCACTCCACTGAGGTGCTTAAAAACATCTGTCTGATCCACTTATACCAGCACAACACGCACCAACACACCACCACCACGTCAGTGTCACTGCAGTGCTGAGAATGATCCACCACCCAAAATAATACCTGGTCCTGTGCAGTGGGAGGAAGGACGCCAACAAAGTATATAAATAAAATAAAAATAAAATAAAAAATAAATATAATTTTTAAAATATTATATAAAAAAATACAATATTTATACACGTATTTAATTTCTCATTCATTGCCCCGCACCCTTAGAAAAAGACTCTGGGACCAGCACAGAAGCAAGAGATGATAAAAAATATTTAATAATCTTCATATATATATTTTTTTTCTTTCCAAAAGAAATATACATTACATCTGACTGTTCTATTCTTTACCTCCACCTGCATTCATTCCCACCTCAACCGCTGGAAGCTTAATGATGATGGAACAGGCAACACTGCAGGCTCTTTAAGAAAAAATTATGACAGGCATACAGCTATACATCATAAACATCTGACCATTTACAAGCATATATATATATATATATATAATATACAGTAAGAATATTTACAGTTTAAAAACAAAGCTCAAATAAATAGTTTTCAAAAATCATTGCAAATGAAAGTGCCTTATTTTCCTCCTTTTGCTTTTGATGGTAATGTTACATTCTACATCGATATTGGTCTTTATTCCACTTTGGTTTGCTTGCAAACATAAGCATACATGACTTTAGAAAACGTTTCTTTCTCTTGTTTTCTGGGATGCAAAAAACACACTATATATCCACTGAACAATTAAAAGAAAGTTTGAACAGCACATAGACATTCAGGCTTAGAAAACAGTCTCTTTTCAGCAGTTTTCAAAACAGTTTTTCAAGAGTGGTTCTTTTTTTTAATGGGGATCACATCAGTACCATCAGAGTGTTGGTCAATGGGGAGTGTGTTGTCTTTGTAAGGAAATGCTCTCAAACGAACCAATGGGCTTTCCATATGACAGATGTGCTTGTTCAAAAAGAGAAGCCAGAAGGGAGAGTTTTTTTTTCTCCTTCTTCTTTCCTCGTGGAGGGACTGAAGTAGAATGGAAGCCTCCTCTGATGGCGCTTTTTTTGTGTCTGTGATCTTTCAACACTTGCTCTGCGGAGGTCCCACATGAGGCTCCCCCACAGGCCAAGCCGTGACCCCCTCTCTCCAATGGATGGATGAAATGGAGGAAACGGCAGAGAGAGAGAGTGCCGAGACGGATGACAGGAAGAGGTTCAAAAAGAAAGAAAAAGCAAAACTACGCCCTCCTATTCTTCTTCGCTCTACAGCAGCATCGGCACTAAACTCCTGCCCTCGCCGCACCCCTGCCAAGTCCCCGAAGCAGCTTGTCACACACTATCGACATTTTCGTCAAGAAGGCTATTCCCTACAATGAAAAACACCCACAGAGCTGTTTGCCTTTCTAAGTTTGCTCAGCTGTCATGATTTTTTGGAAATATTTTTTGGAAGTTGAAGTAAACACTGTAGAGGCAAAGTGCTGCACTGAACTGACTTGATTCAAAAGTGGACCATTTCTAAACTACTGAAAAACAAGTCTGTGGATCCTACATGTATTCTCACATCAACTTATCCACTTTGCTGCAGTAACAGCTTCTGGGAATGCTTTACGTTAGACAGGAACATTGCTGTGAGGATTAGATTGTCTTCAGCCACACCGTCACACATTACTCTGGTCAGGTACTAGAGTAGTTCTGGATCACCACTGTAAAGTCATCCCAAACATATTAAAGCTCCATCACTCCAGAAAACACAGTTCCACTGCTCCAGTGTTGGGGGGCTTACTTGACCTCCCTCTCTATCTAAGCATAGTGACCATAGGCTCCTCCATAGGATCCCATGATATAGCCAATATGTGGCTGAATTCATTAATCAGAAAAGCATTTTAAGTAATCATTTATACATTTAAGCTTTTCAATAATACTAAAGCAGTCATTCTAATATAAAAACCTGTGGAACTTTACAACTCTGCAGTATATAATTATAAATAAATTAGAAGGAAGCTGTAAAGAGAAGGAAAAACAGAAGAGGAAGAATTAGAAAAAGTAGAAGAATTAGAACAAGAAAAAGAAGCACTAGTAGTAGAAGAAGAAGTAGAAAAAGGAGAAGAAGAAGTGGTAGTATTAGAAGTAGTAGTAGATGTAGTAGCAGAAGAAGTAGTAGTAGTAGTCATAGAAGTAGAAGAAGTAGTAGTAGTTGTAGAAGTAGTAGCAGTAGTAGTAGTCATAGAAGTAGAAGTAGTAGCAGAAGAAGAAATAGTAGAAGTAGTAGTAGATGTAGTAGCAGAAGTAGTAGTGGTAGTAGTCATAGAAGCAGAAGAAGTAGTAGTAGTTGTAGAAGTAGTAGCAGTAGTAGATGTAGTAGAAGTAGTAGTAGTTGTAGAAGTAGTAGCAGAAGAAGTAGTAGTAGTAGATGTAGCAGAAGTAGTAGTAGTAGAAGGAGAAATAGTAGTAGAAGTAGTAGAAGAAGTAGTAGTAGTAGTAGTAGAAGTAGTAGCAGAAGAAGAAGTAGTAGTAGAAGTAGAAGAAGTAGTAGATGTAGTAGCAGAAAAAGTAGTAGTAGTAGAAGGATTAGAAGTATCAGAAGAAGAAGAATAATTAATGAATGAAACTTTAGAAATATCCAGAATGACAATGTTGACTGAAAAGTGACTGCAACTAATGAATATTCATGATTTGTATTTCAAGGGGACAATCACAGCATGAGGCAGTTATCCCCAAAAATATAGTTATAGAGTCTTGCTGTGACTTCCATGTCTAGTTTACAATATTTAACTCAACATTGATATGTTACTGCACAACAAATATGAATAAGAAGTGATAGCAGTGTACAAACAGTGCACATTTGAATCAAGTATATTCAGTGCTTGACTTTTTTTAGTGAGTAGAACCACCCTCCTCGCACGGCGGCCCCTCGTGAGAGACAGATCAAAGCAGAGGTCTGTGTGTGAGAGTTTGGAGTGTTTGGGTGGTGCAGCAGCGCCAGCGTAGGCCACAGCAGTGGAGACACTTCTCCAACACGATTAACGATTAGCATGACCCTCAGCTGCCACACACATGCCATCCTAACCGCGCCCACATTCATATTAGCAGGGTGGCACCTCGTGGCAACCCAGACACACTGCATCACAAGCTGGGATGGAGGGGGTGAAAAACTACTGATGCTGAAGAGGAGGACAGGGTTAGACTGGACTAACAAATGATCTTATTATGTTTCATAAAGCAGGATTTCTCATTTAGCCACACAAGCATAAAATGTCTTGAAATGACTTTTTTTCTTTTTTTTTTTTCCCTTTTCTTGATTGTAATTGATTAAAAATTTAACAACAAACTGTAAATCAATGCTATCACATTTTTGTCAATGTCAAAACAGTATTTTTTTATTTATTATTTTTTTCTTTTTGGACAGTGATTATTTGTAGAATATAGCAAAATGAAAGCAGTATATCAAATCTATCTATCTATCTATCTATCTATCTATCTATACTAGTGCATCTAAAGCAAAATTAATTGTGTAAAAGTTCATCTGTGTTCATAATTTAAAGGTAAATGATCATATATTTCATATTCATTACATGTAAAGTGACATATTTCCATCGTTTTTGATTGTTTTACTGTTGATCAGTATGACTTATAGCTAATAAAAATGAGAAATCCAGAATCTCACATGATTAGAATATTTTATTTGAGTCACTTAATATTCAATCAAATCAAATCAAATCAAATTTTTATTTGTCACATACATAGTAATACATGGAATATATTATAAATATATAAAATATTCATACAGTATCAACATTAAAACAACAAAGGCTTGAATTGTCACTTTACATGTAATAAATATAAAATTAACATTTGAGATGCAGTAGCTTCCATCCCTCCAGACTTCAATACATTTAAGACTTAAGCCTATAGTCCAGTCTGTTCAATATGAGAAGAGTTAAATGATATTTATATTCGACAATTCACACGTTTGGGCTGAAGTTAGCCAGCTTACTGAGAAATCCTGCTTTGTGAAACACTTAATATTGTTGAGTTTAATAAGTTAAATGCTACATCTGATCCAAACATGCACCATTCATACCATTAAAATAGCCACTGGTGTAATAGAAACACCCCAGATCAATAAATACCAGCTCTTAGGCCAGTAAGTTGTTATTTTTTAAGCACTTTAGTTACAGCCATAAATCGAACCATAACAGGCTTTGCTGACAACTCTAATAACTGCTGGCTAACAGCTGCGGAGGGCTTTGGGTATAACACTTACTGTGCTGCGGAAATTGCAGGGTGCAAACTCCAACCTAACCGTCAGATTCCCCCTACAAGATAGAGATGAGACGTGTCAGTGTGGTTGGGTGTATTATCAGCTGATCCTGCTATTTGTGGCTGAAGCCGTTCGCTCCAGACTCCCTCCGCTGCGGTGGAAGGACACCTTGGCTTTTAGAGCCGTCTGCCTAGTGCCAGCCGGTGACAAATAGCTCCGGCTGTATGACTCTAAAAGGGGTCAAGAGCTTTTCGCACTCTCCTCTGCACAAAAAAGTAAACAAGTGTGGCAGAAACCCTCATGGCAATAATTAAAAGTGTTCTTCTTTTTCACATTCACCATTTGCTCTCTTCTGGCCTGTACACTGTCATGGAATAGAGGATGAAAGAAAAAAGAGAGAGAATGAAGAGTGGATAAAAGAAAGAAAGGCAGAACATCAAGCCGGTCCAGACCAGTGCTTTCCTCCTTGGTGTGCTAAGTTTGTTAAGTTCGGTGGGGGAAGCCCACAGGAGAAGGAAGAGAGCTACCCCGGGTTATTTTTCTTTCTTTTATTTGGGCTGTGACTGGGATCCAGTTTCAGCTCTCGGTACTGCACCTGTTAAAACACACACACACACACACACACACACACAATCAGGTGGGCAGTTTTAGGAATGCAGTGATAGTGGGGGACAAAATGGGGGCTGCTGTGCGTGGGTGCGAAGCTTCTGGGAAAGTCCCAAAAAAACAAAAAGTGCAGAAGTCAGGATACTGGAAAATAAGCTGTAATGCTACATAGCATAGCATACTTGACCTGGTCACTACTAGTTAAGCATGCATGTCTGAACTCCATACAGTGCAGCTTTATTATTCCATTTATAAACCTTAAATGAACATCAGACTAATCTCTACTTGCTCAGACTCAACCCTGCCATTGATTACCATAAGCAGTCTTTTCAGTGTGTTTCCCTATCAAAGAATTTAAAGCCAATTGACTCTACAATCCATTATAATAGAAGCAAATGAGCACAATTCAATAAATAAGCATTTGAAATAGGTGACTAATGACCATTGTTGGATTTGTCCATGTCCTGGGTTTAGCAATGCCCTGTCCTGCCCCTGGTGAAGGGGTAGGGAACTCACTGCAACCCTGGCCAGGATTAAGTGGAAGATGATGGATGGATGGATGGTAATAGGTGAGTATATAACACAAAATCAAGGAAGAATGAGTGTTCAGAATTCACTACTAGTGAAAGTGAACTTAGTGGGACATGCATCACAATCACTGTTGATGGTAATCAACAGTACACTACACATAGAGAAATGCTGGAGAAGCCTAATCATGTCCTGTACATTACTTGGTAAATTAGCACATGGTCATGTCAGAATATTATGATCTACCTAATAGTGGGAATAACTACCCTTGGCTTGTAACAGTATTCACACAATAGTGGTCACTGACACTTTTCTCATTGCTCCAGTGTTCAGTATAGAGGTTAACTGGTCCACTGAGGTGTGTCAATTGCTCTGTACCACTTGCTGGAGTCGTTGCTCTCTGGCATCAAAGGCCGATAGGGCACCGCTGTTATGTCATTGGGACGACTATGTACTAGAAGTCCACACATTCATTATGACGGCTTTAGAACATCATACAAAGTTGCCAGTGTCTACCATCCTTCACCTGGTACCCTATTATCGCATCCTTCCCCATGACGATCATTCTGCACTCTGCTACAACTGACTAGTGTGCTCACTTTGTTATATGTGCACCAAACTCCCAGGCCAGGAGTTGTCATGATCTTCTGATATAACCATGTAATATGCATACGACGTAGAGGAAGGAACTGGAGTTAACTACCAGTCAACTAATCTTCTAAGGGTTTAAAATGGCAATCACAGGACCAGACATAAATAGCAGAGCTATTATTCCGAGAGACTAAACAAACCACATCTGAGTTCCTATATAAGGACCGAATCAAAGAGGTCGCCGAGAGGTCGTGTTAGAGATTTACTCGCCAGCTTACATTCACCATGGTGGAGATTTCATTTTAATCAGCTCTTTTTTGCCTGCAGTGCTGGCTGCAGTGCTCTGGCTGTGAAGCGGCCCTAATCCACACATTGTGCAACCTTTTTCTCTCAAATCCTCCGTAATCAACGGAGACCGGAAAGATAGTTTACTTCATTAGGCATGGATCCCTCAGCGAAGGGATGCGGGGAGAAACAAAAAAAAATCAACAAAAATGTGTCACTTGTTGAGAGGCGCGGGAGTGAACGGGTTGGGCTGTCCCAGGGGCTGCGGAGCAGATGACTTAACCTGGCTGTGGGACTCTGGAGCGTGAGGCTGGGGACAGGAGATAAACTGTGGGTGACCGCTTTGAGTCTCAAAGCTGGACCTGTCCCAGTCCAGCTCAGGCCAGATTTCCCAGCAACACTCAAAGCTCCAAAGAGAGGAGGGAGAGGGGGGGGAGAATTATACAAAGAATGTAGTTACACAGTGATTTAACCCTTTCAAAGGCTGGCAGGTGTCATTTCAGAGTGAATGACTGTAGTATTGGAGGATGTAAACGTTAAATAAGAAACAGACTGGATGTGAGATTTCAACATTACCATTAAGCTCATGTAAGCACTATTGTTCAGGGGCCACTTGCCAAGACTGAGAGCCAGAAAACGACAAAACCCACACACGCACAAGAGAACAGGAGAAGAAACAAACAACAAGCAGAGCTGTCATCACGCTAGCCTTCACTCCGCCGCCATGAGACAGCAGCAGCCGTGCTGCTCCAGCACTTCAGAGAGAAGCGGGCAGTCTCTGACCGCTTTCTCCCTCACATCTCGCCCACAAAGCGCCTGACGTCACCGCTGGTGTCTCCCAGGGAGACGTGGCGTGTGTTACCGCTGACTCAACACAAGCATCTATCACCACCATCAGCCCAAAGATGGGCTGTTAGATCTTCCCGCCGTTTATCCTACACATTTCAGTCTGAAAAGAAGCCACGCGTTACATCTACACTCTTCAAAAAGACGGTTCTTCACGGGTTCTTCAGTAACAAAAATGGCTCTATATAGAACCGTGAACACGCAAGGAACCCAAAGGGTTTTTTCATGGTGAATGGGATCTTCAAATTGATGTGCTGTAGATGGTTCTATATAGAAGCTGTTCTATAAAGAATATGGTTCTGTATAAAATGATGAACACTCTGAGAACCCAAACACTCTGAGAACCCAAATATAGAAAATGGTTCTATATAGCACCAATAAGGGTTCTTCTATTATTACAAGCTTGACATTGTAACTACAAGAGAACACTTTGGGTTCTTTGACTGTTCATAGTTCTACTCGTTTAAGAGTATAGATGGTTGTAAATAGAACCTTTTTGAAAATGGTTCCACATAGCCCCAAAAAGGGTTCACAATGGTATCATTGTGATGTCAACCTTGCAATAATAGAGGAACCCTTTTTGGTTCTATATAGAACAATCTACAGCACAATTCTCATCAATCTGAAGAACCCTTTCACAATGCATAGAACCCTTTGGGTTCTTTAAGTGTTCATGGTTCTATATAGAACCATTTTCAATTCTAAAGAACCACTGAAGAACCATCTCTTTAAGAGTATATATGGTTTTAATTGTAATAACAGAGGAACCATTTTTTGGCTATATAGAACCATTTTCAAAAAGTGTCTATATAGACCCATCTATAGCACAATCCTCATCAAGCTGAAGAACCCTGTCATCGTGCATAGAACCCTTTGGGTTCTTTGAGTGTTCATGGTTCTACATAGAACCGTTTTCTTTACTAAAGAACCCTTGAAGAACCATGTCTTTTACGACTCAGATGTGCACATTATTAAGTAAGATGAGAGATAATATTAAGTTGATGTAACATGACTGTACATCTGACTCACCGCGTTACTTTTTCCCTCCTAAATGTACCACCAACGTCCTCGAGCGATCATCTGACAAAGCTGTAATGATGCCTATAACAGCTGCCTAACAGCTTGGTTTTGCATCATTTGCTGTAATCCTTCATTTCTCATAATCTGTAATGTAATTCTATAGCTTTGTGCAAATATGGCCTACTTACAAAAATTTCTTTGAACACTTTTCTCAAAAGTGCAGCTGGGAAAATGAACGGAGCAGTCAGAATGAACCAGTAATTGTTACAGCTCTTGAAAATACAGAGGCCCTAACGTTTGACCCAGTTTTGAACTAGAGTAAATTAGGGATGGAGATGATGACCAGAATAGTGCAGGCTTCTTCAGATAGCTGTACATGCCCTTTATACTAAGAACTGTTCCCTGCACGGAGGAAGCCTAATAGGGTCATTATTTTTGGATTTAAACCTGGCATGTCACGGCGGTGGCTGACTTTAGAAACCTTTTCTGAACTAAGTGTAAACAAAACTTTGCATGTCAAGGTGACGAGATACAGATCAACGTATTGTGAATCTAATGGAAGAAAAGAAGTGGGTGAAAAAGAAGAAGAAAAACAAACCCAACAAAAATAAAAGCTCAATCAAAAGGATCCTTCAGAAGGGGACTACCGCGGAGACGCTTTTGCACGTTACAGGTTCCATTATAGTGAACGGGTGACAGTTCTGCCATCTTTAAGTGGAGCAGCGTGCACTCAGCCCCCTTTTTTAATGATGGAGAGCTGTCCCACTGAAGAGGGAATGCAAAGCAAAGAGTAAAATAAAGGGCTGAGAATAATAGACTGGGAAGAAAAAGAAGTTTCTTTTTGGGGAGGGACGGGAAGAAAGGGAGGGGGTAAAGAAAAAATGACTATGGTGAGATAGCAATTTGGTGAAAGTGGCTGGCACAAAGCAAACATGCACACGAGACGGTGGGTAAAGACCTCGCTCCGCTCAAAGGCTGCTCCACCCTCGCTCCTTCTCCCTCGCGTTGACAGTATGGAGCTACAAGAGGAAAAAAAAGGGGGCTTTGAAGTGTGCGTGTGCAGATGAGGGCGCCGCGTGGGCCTGTGCGGTGCGTGTGCTGCGTTTAGTGGTGTCACGCGCCGTCCCGGGAGCGCACGCTGTCGTCCCGCCGCTGAGCGGGGATCGAGGGTTTGAAGCCACAGGGGCGGCAGGCAAATATAAATAAGTAAACGCAAAAGGCGAACATTTTTAATGATACTATGCTATGCTGTTTATACAGGAAGAGGAGGAGGAGGGGGCTTAAAAAAATAGCTTCCTCGCTTCATCTCCAGTGACACCTAACCTAGCATTAGGAGTATTAAACACTCTCCGAAAAAAAAGAGGGATACAGACGCCCACAGACGAGAGCGTATTGTCGCAAAGAAGAAGGTGAAGGCAGGCGAGGCTGAAGGGAAAAGTTCTCCAGCAAAGTTTCATCAGCTTTCGGATGCGGGCTAATTGCTAGCCTTAGTGCTGCACAGTGGAAACTCTGATGCGTACCGATCACGATCCTGGACAGAAGCCACAGGACATGGGCGAACCTCTTTATCTGTTCTAAAGAAATAGTGCTGCTTCCCTTGCTGCAGCAGATAAACCCTTCTCAGGTGATGAATGGGTTCAGCGCTGAATCGTTTTTGTGCGGCTGCGTGGCTGCATTTTAATCATTTCATTTGCATAGGCCGTAATGGAGCCGTCCGCGTGCTAATTGCCGGCGTCCCACTTCACATTCTCCGCCTCCATTGGCTAATGGCGTCATAAAGCATTTTAGTGAAGGGACAAGTCTCCAGCGCCAGGTTGAGAATACTTAAGTCTGCAACAGTAGCTGCCCTCATTTAAGGGACATAAAAGATTCTCTTGGATCAGAGAGCTAGCTTACTCAGGCATGAAATCAAAACCATTCAACCAAGGGGCACATGTACAAGGTAAAGCCAGCCTCTGAGGACACCGGGAATATTGAATCAAAAGAAAATGTATAAAATAAAAAGGTATACTTAACACACAGCAGGTACTATGTATCATAGGATTCCAGCAGTGCAGCGAAGAGGGTACATTAATGCTAAAAAAAAGGGTATTTACATCCCTAGAGCGCTCATAAAAGTACACTTCAAACATGCATGCTTCAGCAGACAGCTACAGCCATATAGTTTCGGCTTTTTAAAGGGGGGCAAGTGCAAGATACACACACACAATAACAAATGGATGGATGAGGTAATTCTGTATTCGCTCAAAGACACCATGTACTGATGGACTCCAATATGGATGCCCTTTATATAAAGAGTCATTAGAAACTCATCAGTTCTGCTTGTTCTGAGGCACCTCCAAATGATCTGTAAAGAGGCAGTGGCCCCTCTCAGCCCTGCAGGGCTGTCACCGGGGGACAGCGTGGGAGGTTTGGGTCATGGCAGGGCCTCAAAAAATAGCGCTTCATTTGTCATCCGCGCGGAACACTCGGGCCCACGGGTGCCCGCGGGACACACCCTAATGCGGGGACGCTTCATTTGAGGCTCTGACGTCCCTTAGCAGAGGTGAGTGCTGTCCCCCTTGGGCGTCTCTAACCCAGAAAACATAGGTGAGGTGAAGGGACCTGCGCAGGCAGCTCAGAGCGATGCAGAGCGGAACGTTCCTGACTCATGCGGTATCATACTGCGTACCCTCCGAGTGCCGTATGTGGCAAGAGGAAGCTTTTTCTGGAACAGGGCTGAAATCAAGATACCTCGACATGGTGCGGATTACTACCCTTGGCCATGGTGGTTAAGTCCACTGAGGCCCACTCTGACCCTGCCTCATTAGCCATTGCCTCCTCCAGGCCTTCCTACCTGCTGGGACCTTCTAGGCTTCAGGTGCTCAGGCTTGATGCACCTACAAAGAAAGTAACTCAGAGCTGATTTGGGCCAGGCTGAATGAGTGTAAACCTATAAAAAGTGATTTTAGTACTTTTTACTTCTTACTTCTCTCTCTCTCTCTCTCTCTCTCTCTCTCTCTCTCTCACTCATATATATATATCATCTTACTTTTATTTTACAGTACATCTACTGTTATTTTTAAACAGTATTTTACTATATACTGAATTACAGTATGCAACAGTAGGAAACTGAGTTTATGCTAATTTCACAGTACATGGAACCTTGTTACTGTTATTTTACAGTATCTCTATTGTAATTTAACAGTATATAAACACATCAGCTTGGTTTCTTGGTTTCTTGGGAGGTCGTGAGCAAAACAGATCAGAAATAGGTCAAAGCTAAGTACCTAATCTTCACATCTATGGTAACTACACCCCCTTTTAAACTTCCCCAAATAACCCCAACTATAGTCTACTTACACTAAAATAACAAACACCACAATAAACTATAAACTACACTCAAACAGAGGGATGTTTGCACTCCTATGAGCCTTTGCAAAACAAATTTGCATACTACTGTCATTTTCATAAGAATGCCACACCCCTACATGCCCAACGCCACAATACTGCTGTAGTTTATTTACAGTCCTTAATTACTAGTACAGCTAATCCAAAACTCCTTTCACAGCAAAACAATTGTTTTACAGTTTATCTTGTTAATGATAAACCATGAAAGAGTAATCCTGAGGACGTCTGATAACAGAGGCATCTGACAGGGGCGGGACTGAAGACGTTTTTAAGAAAATACAGTACTGTACTGTAAAATGCTTTGTTGGTGTCATATGTTGTTAATATACAGTAATACTGTGAATAAAGCCTTGATATTCACAGTATTAACATATTTTACCAAATACAGTATTTTACTGTTGTCATTTTACAGTATTTTTACAGTATTTTTTACAGTAAGCTTTTACAGTGTATATGTAATTTAAAAAGCTGTAAATGAGCTTCTCTTAGCATCATTTATAGGTAATATCAGCACTCACCACTGAGCACCTGTGTGTTTCATTTAAAAGAAGTTTAGATGAGACAGCCAAGTCTGCTGTGAGATTGTCAGCTCAAATTTTGATGATGTCGAGAGCTCAAGATAACTGGCTTTGTGTAACTGTACATAATACAGTGCAGTTCAATGTGGCATATTGTGCTTGTCTCAATGTATCACTGTAATACATATAATGTAACCTATGTAAGTAGTGTAATATTACATTTTTGCTTCCCTGCCCTTAATGACAGGTGTTGAAAACTTTAATTTGAACTAGAATAATAGGGATGGACACACTGACTGACACAGTGCAGATTTTTACAGACAGATGTGCACTACACCCCTGGCCCCTAGCATCCTTGGCCACGGTGGTAAATTCCTCTGAGGCTCATTGTGATCTTGCCTCATTAGCAAGTGGTCCTCTAGGCCTTCCTACCTGCCAGGACCTTCTGGGCTCCAGGTGCTAGTGTTAGAAGCACCTATCTACAGCAGATAACCACCCAGCACTCATTTGAGCCAATTTGGGCTGGGTTAACTGCGCCTGCGCAGGCTGCAGGAAAAGCCAGGCGGGGGCCAGGGATTACGACCCTGTAAAGATCAAAAGCCAGCCTGCTGCTCAGGGTCCATCAAAGGCAAGTGTGTCTGCACTGATGTGGCAAAGCCACTGGTCCCGGATCAGAGCCCCATGGCGCCCCGGCAGTCAGCACCACGGGGGCTTAGCCGACACAGAGGAACTCGGATAACAAGCGGGGCCTTGGTTTACGAGCTCAGGCATTAATTGCAGTTAAACAGCGGCACCTTGCCGCTCCCGCAGAAACACCAGTGTTTATGGGAGGGATGGCGGCACACGCTGCACAACCCTGATCTCACGCTTAATGTACAGGCCGAGTGGGACAGGATTACTGCTTTACACTAATGACTTAGAATAACAGAGCATGGAGAGTTACTACACAGTGAGAAGTCCATAAATCGGCGCACAACGTCTGGTGCAGATTTCACAGATTAGACATAATTTATATCAGTTCTGGATGGTCTGAACTCAGGGATCACATACCTCATTAAGCCTAATCTACACTGTGTTATACTATTAGATTTCATCAATAGAATATTCAATTGGCGTGAAGTTTAACAAGCAAAAAAATGGTGTAAAAGTTTAAGTGGAGTCTGTTGGTATAAGAAGTCTACATCTCAAACTCTCTGCATTGTAATGAGTAACAACACTGTCTGTGATGATAAGAATAGAACCCCCTGATTCTGCATTTATGCAGATCAGTACGAGAGAAAGGCATAAATTAAAGAACAGGGAGGCGAAGAAAAAAACAGAGCTGAGGCTGAAAACTCCCTGGAACTCTCCAAACACACTTTGAGAGCCTCTCAGGAGAAGAACAAGGCTTGTCTATAGCATGGGGGGGGAAAAGCCTGCTGTGAAGCTGACCCCCAGGAAGGAAAATACACTTCAATAGTTGACCAAAGCAAGGATAAAAGCAGGTGTTGCAGAAAAAGATGGAGGGTGAAAAGCGACTGGCCACTCATAGTAAAGTGTGTGTTGGGTAATTATAGATTGGATGAGTGCTGCACTTCATCCTTCTCTGAGGCAGATAGGTAGATGTACAGACAGATGGATGGATGGAGGGTTTGGAACGGAGAGAAGAAGGTGCACCTACCACTTGTACGTCAGAGGGCACTCTGGAGAGGAAGTCCAGCAGTTCGTTGTTGTCGATGGTGTACGGGTCCCGCAGCTTCTTCGTGAATTTGTTCACCCCTGAAAGTTGGGCCGACAAGGCACCATTACACCTCATTGAGGAGGAACAAGTGCACTTCAGCAGTGTATCAAAAGAGCCTGGGCTGCTACTCCAGCACCACAGCATCAAAAGCCTCTCTGAAGCCTCATTTTTCTAAGTAAAGATCGGCTGCCATTAGGCCCACAAGAGCACTGCTCTCTGGCCTTTGAGAGCTGCTGCTCAAGTCTGCAACAGTGAACAAAGGAGCACACAGGCCATTAGCTACGAGGCTGTGTTTGCCCCGAGCTCAGCACTCGAGCGGCCCCCATGCTGGGTTGGTGGCAAAAGCCTGCAGCTGATAGAACACAGCTGACATAGTTCATCTGCGACTCCACTGGAAATAAAATTCCCTATTCCTCTTCATCTTGCAAAACACAGTTGATATACAAGCCTCAGAAGTTACATAGTTATTACTTCTGTTCATTAGTTACAATTTTAATGGGCTCCTTACACAAACACTGCTGTGTTTTTCTTACTACTGCTCCTGCACTTCTTTTCTTTCGCTACACTTGTAACAGCAGTAATTTTTTAGAAAACTCATTCTAGTAAGCTTGAGAAAGGCTTTACATTGTGTGCATTGTACACATGCACTGCTATGAAGAAACCAACAGAAATGAATACCCAGTCGGAGCCATATGTCATCATCATCACTGCAATACAGCTTGAGTTGCTGATTGCTATATTCTACTGACCCCTCCATGCTATTCGTTTCTAGACAAATAACGATAATGAAAACATTAAACACCTTTGACATTCTGATTGTTTTAAATGTTCAGATTCAATCTAGGACAGTTTAACCTGTCTGAATCTGGCTCGAATATTTTGGTTTATATCACTTTTGGGAAGTATAAGATTAGATACGATTCAACTAATAGAATTTGACCTCCGCATTTAACACATATGTGCAGTGAACACACTAGGCTGTGAGAACATGTGCCCAAATCAGCCACATGCCCAGGGAGCAATTGAGGGTTAGGTGCCTTGCTCAAGGGCACTTCAGTGATGACTTGCCAGGGGATTGAATCGGCAAACTTCTGATCACAAGACCAGACCTCTCACCAAATGGCCACGGCTGCCCCAAGTAGTCAAAAAAGTTGAATTTTAAAACTTCAACTTTCAATTGCCTGTATAATGCTACCTACTAAGCTCTACAAAATCTACTGCTCACCCCAGGCCAGGACGATGTATCTGAGGGGAATGAAGTAAACTATTACAGTGGCCACACACAGTGCCACTATGGCCAGCCAGCTGAGAAAAGGCACGGTCCAGTTGAAGGTGCTGTGGAGAGAAATACAACAGCAGTCGGTTACTTCACCACATTCACACTTGACTTCATTGCAATCCCATATCTATAAAGTGTGTCCTCTTGCAGAAGTAAAACAGCTGATTTACTCAATGGATCATACAGTATGCACACAGACTCTAACGTAGTCCTCTGTCTCGACAAACGAGGTCATGCTGTGGGTTTTCAAACTCGTGTGTATGCGTGTGTGGTGCCCGCGTGCCCAGCCAGGCGCGGTGGCTCACTTCTTTATCCTCTCGCCGTAGGAGGCCACTTCATCCAGTGCACTCTGCACACTGATACACACGTCCTGAATGGCATACAGCTTGTTCATGAAGCCTTTTTTCTCTGAGTCCTGAGAGAGAGAGAGAGAGAGAGAAACAGAGGCTGGGCTCATGCATTTCCTTAAAACCTTAAGAACTAAAAGAGCATAAGGAGCTTCAAAGACTTAGAGAGCTTTCTCTCACCCTGCATCTCCCTCTCACTTACTCATAGCTCTCCATGCAGAAACAGCCATATTTAAACCTGTAAAGCTTACTCTGGTGCATCTCTGCACCAGCAGGTCTTTTGCTTTTAGATAACCATGTTGGACCATTAACTAACTTTGGTGACATCATGGTGGTCATCAATTTCAAGGATGAAACCCCTAGTTGTTTCAACGTTTGATGGTTGCCCACAGTTTATGCTTTTGGCACACATTTCCAGATGAAATCCCAGTCTCCAGTAGAGAAGATGGTCATGCAGCACTTGGGTTGATGAGGAGACTCAATGCAGTGATGAAGTGGACACAGACAACTGTTGTAGTGTGTGCACATGGTGGAACACTCAAACACAACACATAGGACTTGACAGCTAATTAAAAGCATTTAAACTTCATTCATTATCAGTGCACAATGTACACTACGATGACTAAGGCACATTCACATGAAGTATGATGTCTCTAGTGAAACAATGGCTTCTTTCACATATAAACAGTTTCAAACTTTGAGAACATGGGAAGAAGACAGAAGAAATGTTTCTGTATGTGAGGAAAGCTAGTTAAGACATAACCACAATACACTACAGAACAGCTACAAACAGTCCAAGACTTCAGGGCAGCAACAATACAGTATAAGAGGATATTATAATATGCTCTACACTTTTAAATACCATATATGCTCAATATTATGTTGAAAATATATCTGACAGCATTCTTATGTGTGTGTTTGCGTGTCCTATCACTCCATGTTCCAGTTCACATGTTTCATTTGGTTTTGTTTACCTTCCTGTCTCCATCCTCCTCCTGTCCCTGCCACGCCTCCCTCGTCATCATGTTCACCTGTCCCTTGTTCCATGTTTTGTCTAATTGGATAATTGTGCTAAATGTTCCGTCGTTTCCTTGGTCTTTGTCAGGCATTTGTCGTCTCTACCACAGTTGTGTCATGGCCATGTTTATGTTTCATGCAAGTTTCTAGTGTGTGTTGTGTTTAGGTTCCCGAATTAAACCACCACTCTCACTTGCACTCAGCCTTCCTGCCCCTTGACTGCAGCAGCATCTGCACACTGATTATATATATATATATATATATATATATATATACACACAGTATAGGATAATATATATGTGTGTGTGTGTGTGTGTGTGTGTGTGTGTGTGTGTATGTGTATATGTGTGTGTATATATATGTGTGTGTGTATACACATATATACATACATACATACATACACATATCCACTGGCTGTCTGACTAAAACACCACTAATCTGCTAATCTAGTCTACAAATGCTAGTCTACAACTTGTGATTTTGTCTAGCTGTGGAACATAAGGGTGAAAGCACCTTTTTTATGTCTTCTCCTGTTCACACTGACCACAGCCCCCCAACGACCCAACTGGCAGCACTTGAAAAATACAAGAAGCCCCCAGTACAATGAGCCCAGCAGGAGAGCAGTGCCATGCTGTTCTTGTCTGCAGTTGTGAGGAGCTCTAGCGCTCTCTGTGGCCGAAAACCAGGTCCATCCCACAGATGCAGCCGGGCAGTTCTACTCGGCCCCAGCCTGGCACTACTACAGAGGCCTCGTTCATGCTTTTCATGAAGATCAATTGAAATGTCACTGTCATAGCGCATAATGCCCTCTCGGAACCGGCCAGCGCCTTGAGCCTCGGGATCAAACGCCGCTGTGCAAATCAGGGCAGAGACAAAAGGGAGGATATTTCCATACAGACAAGGTTACGTAAGAACTTTTTTTGGTACTATTTTAGTTCTGTATGTCGTGCGGTCCCTGTTACAGAGTTTTATGGTGGAAATTAATGCAATTGCATTGATGTTATATCATGCGAGGATTAGCATATATTTCACACTCGCATTATGTGTACAACTATCCCAAAATGAAGTGTATAAGAAGGCGCATCCGCAGCTGCCAGGAAGGTTTGAATAGGAGCGGCTGGCATCTTTCCTCTCATGTCGCAAAAATGAGAAATACGCTTGTGTCTTATTAGATTGAGATTCTGTGTATGGGGTCTAAGAGAATCAAATCTGCCCATGCTCCTCCCTCACACACACACACACACATTCACACACAGTCTCTCAACCCAGACCCCCTCCTACTTCACCCTTCTGGATCCCACATTTGAAAAATGACCCCAAATATGGCCTGCAAAGCCACACTGCCTCCCCGAAAACCCACACAAGACAAATAGATATAATTAGACACTGTCCTAGGGTTATTTTTTCTTTGCAAAATATTTTACAAGACTCCTTTCTTTCCTCCTTTCTCCTCGTCCCCATCTGGTTCGTGTTATCGATTGAAACAAAAGCGCCCCACATGCACCATTGTATCGGGCTCGGTGCTGGAGAAGAGGGTTTTGAGGGACACGGTGTATGTGTGTGTATGTATGTGTCTCGAGGTGCAGGTCATGGGTCTTCCCAGTCTAAACCATTGCCACATGGCCCTCGAACCATGAGCTAACTCCGATTTCCTGCCTTCAAAAGTGGACCGAAGAAGGCGGGAGGTTGGAATAATACTGGCCTGGAGAGAGGCTTGTTTTCACTGCTCCTCCGCACAGCTCTCTCACACACACACACACACACGCTCACACACATACAAATGTGTGTGCATGAGCAACCTGCTGCAGAGGGCCCACCAGCTGCTTCCCCCAGGCCCTTTGATGGACCTCCGCTGTTGGAGACTGCTGGGGCTGAAGACTGCTGATGCTACATATGGCCATTCCATTACCTTACATTACCTTACCAACCTACTAGGACACACACACAGGCATGCTGGGAGGTACAGTCATACAGAGTGAATGAAGGCTCATTAAGTAACTTGTTTTAAAGCTGTAGACAAATAATAAAATGGTTCTTGGCTTTAAAAGTAATAAATGGTCTCTTAAAAATAACCAAAAATGTTTTTTTTTTTATGTTAAGCATCATTTTAATACCCTAAAAACCTTTCAGTGATACATAAATTAAGATTTGTATACAGTAAAAGGTTATAAGATAAAATGTCTGAGCATATCAGACCAGGACTGTAGTCAAGTTTAAGACAAATCCAAGATCTTGGTAAAGAAGTGAGCCAAGACCAAGTCAAGATGAGAGTTTTCTTTAAAAACAAACCTTAAGTACTGTAGTTTCTATTTGTTTACAGAGTATTAATACAGATACACAATGAATTACATATTACATTATACTATTAATATAATAAATTACATTTTCAGTCAATTTACAGCATCAGGTCAGTGGTTCTTCACTATCAAAAAACCAAAACTGCAAGTTGGTTACATCAATAAGACAAATTCATACTAAATAATGTTGGATGTTGTCCCAAACAAATCTAAAAAAAGTCTTTGTGATGTGTAAAAAATGTGTAAAATTAAAAGCTTTTGGGCACTACCATGTCTTTGTATCAGTGCTTGCACTTAGTTAGAGACCAGATTCTAGTACTACAGTAGAAAATACATTGCCATTATTTAAATAACACTGAGCAAATGCATGTTTCATTACAAATAAATAATAATCACCAGGAATAAACTGATTTTCTGTTTTCTGCTGATTTAAATTTATCATTGACTGTGGTTTTTATTGGCCTTTTCATACTGCAAACTAAATAAAGACACCAGAAAGTTCCAGTATAAATAACACTATTTGCTTTTTTTTCCTTTTATATTTTTGACCAAATTTTCACAGCAGTGTAGTCATAGTCAATCACAATCACTTGTAATGTTCTTGACTCAAGAAGGGTGAAGACTAGCTTCCTCTGATGCATGTGAAGTCAGGTCCCACCTCTTTGCCAACTGCAGAAGCCAACGTGCTCTGAGGAAAGCGCAGCATCCCCAGCTCTGATACATCAGCTAACAGAAGCCTGAGCCAGCAGACATTGCATGGTATTAGTGATGAGGAGAGAGTGTCATCTACACACCCAGAAAGAGCACAGCCAATTTTGCTCTCTCAGGCTCTGGTCATTGATTGAGAAGCAGAATTGCCAGGATTCAAACCTTAGTCCTCTGAGCCACTCGGGGCTCAAATTCCAAATTCTTAACCCTCATATTATGTTCATATTTAATAACATCATTTATTTTTTGGGGTCAATTTGTCCCCAGCAATTTAACCCCCCAGAAAATTATTATAATCTTAGTAGGGGTGAAACGATTACTCAAGTAATTCGGGTTACTCGATTACAAAAAATGATCGAGTAATTTTCTGTGCCTCGAGTAATCATTTATTTAATTTTAAAACTCCGCGCATGGTATTTTGCATGGACGACTTTTAATGTGGCACACCACGCTTACGTCACCCACACACAGGAAGGAGGAGGCATGGAGATTTTTAGTTGAGAAGCAGGAATATGGAAGCGACGAGGGAAAAGCGACAACGTGCGAGAAGAAAACGACAATAGGAAAATAACGCAGCGCGCTATCCAACACTGGCAGAACTGGCAAAGTCTCTGCTGTGTATTTCAGCTACATCCACGTCATCAGAGCGCCTCTTTTCAGCAGCAGGAAACATTGCATCAAAGCGCAAGGCAAGCCTCAGTTCTGAGCATGTTGAGAACTTGGCACTTTCCTCAATTGTTATATGTTGTATTGATATTGTTTGTAAGAATAATGTTCAATATATGTTGGCTTTGTAAAAAAGAAAATATTTCATTCAACATGTAGAAAACCTAGAAGTGGATGTTGTTATATCTCAGACTTGAAATTGTTTATTATTCTTAATTTATGTTTGCTTTTTACCTTTAAATCAATGTGATTTTATTTTATTTCTATGTTTTTGCACTTTAAAAAAGCAAGAGTTTTGACACACAGACTTGAAATTCAAAGTAGAATATATAAAAAGGCAATGTTTACTGCATTGTGCCTTAATTTATGTTTGCTTTTTACCTTTGATGTGATTTCTAAAAATGTATTTCTCTTCTGTTTTGATTTTGAAAAAAGCAAGAGTTTTAAACTTGAACCTGAAATGGAGGCTGTTATTGTATTTTAAGCAATAAAATGTTTAATTAAAAAGCTTTAAAGTTATTTTTTGTGTATTTCTATTACTTTTAAAATAAGCTTAAGTAGTTATTGCAGAACCTGATTTCTTTCGTTTATTTTTTTCCCGATTATTCGATCAATCGCAAGAATAATCGATAGAATAATCGATTACTAAAATAATCATTAGCTGCAGCCCTAAATCTCAGTCTCTTCTGACTCAGACCTATTCTCCTCTGTCTCAGACACATTCTCCTCTGTCTCAGACACATTCTCCTCTGTCTCAGACACATTCTCCCTTTTCTCAGACACATTCTCCTCTTTCTCAAACACTTTTTACTCCCTAAAATGTGATATTTTATATGTTATACAGCTAAAACAACCTGGGGTCAAATTGACTCCAAAGAACACTGATGTATATAATACGTGTACAGAATGCTAAAAAAACATATCATCATGTTAATTTTATGTTTACTCAGTTATCAGCATGCAATTAGTAAAAGTCATTAAATATATAAAGCAAAAAAAAATCATATTATACGTGTATTTAAAGACGTTAAACATTGGATCAGGTCAAATATGAGGGTTAAACAAAAAATCTACTGCTTATTTAAATACCAATTAAATACAATAGGACAACTGGCTATATGTACATACACAGGACGATTTTGACCAATGACATAAATTTGAAGATTTGTTATGAGTGCTGATGCAGAGTATAACAGAACTGGGAGTTTTTGCTATACACACATCACACCATTAATCTAGTGTGCAGGAAAATGTTTGTGTTGCCTGTCAACAGTCCAGCTGTGGAACGATTTGTGTTGGCGGAGACAAATACATTGTTAAATAAACAAACAAATCATAATATGTTGTCTCTTAACACAGTTAACTAATAAATGATGCTTGTAGAACTTGTAGAACACTCGAGGCTGTGCTATATACTTAATATCAGCATGGCAGTGATTCAGGTAAAGCTGCATTATATTCAGTATAACAGAGCTCTCTCTGATGTGATCACTATCAAATGGTATTTATCATAGAATTACTGGCCTAAATCTGCTGATTCACAGCTCCTTAATAATTAGCCCCTTTTAAATGCATTTTCACAGGCATATCAGAACATCATGACCACTCCTTGTTTGGTATAACCTTGGTCCAGGAGGTCACAGAAGGCCTGTGAGAGGGTTTGCTGGATGTATAAATATGTGAGCACACTAGCCAGTTGTAGCCGAGCATGATAATAAGGTACAGGGCAAAATGTGGTATCTTGTTGGACTTTGTCAGATGTTCTAACGCTGCTGTAGTTATGGTGAACTGAGAATGGACTTGCCTCCCAATGGCAAAACAGTGGTACTCAATGGGCCATTGATGCCAGAGGGAAACAATGACTCCAACAAGTGGTACAGAGCAATCAAGCCATCTCAGTTTATCAATTAATCTCTATAATTAACACAAGGAAAGGGTCAGGGTACCTTAAGGGAACCAAAGTAGTCTGATCTATCACTACAAAAGAACCCCTGTTAGTCAACTGTACTATCCATGGTATGATACTAGTCCATCTGAAACAGCATAATCTCCATTGACACTGTACATGTCTCAAGCTAGCATCTCTTCTATTATAACCAGTAAATAAATGAGACTCATTTGAGCCACTTTTCAGCAGTGAGTTCTGTATATTAGCCTCAGAAATGCAGGTCTAATGCAGCACAATGGTGTTGTAATTAAGCAGTGTGAAAGACAAACACATCTGTCCTGCACCACCCAATGCTTTCCCATTACCAGTCTCCTTAGGGCTAACAGCACTAGCACCATATAATGGCAAGCACAGGCACATCCATCGCAGCTAGGACCAAGTATCAGGCTATTCACACTTTTCCATCACTCCAGGAGGCCCCTAGGCTTGCTCACAATGGGTACCCTGCAGGGGGAGGTGGGTGGTCTTGATGAGATTGGCATGGCCTAGGCTGGGCACATTGAAGGGGGCATAGCTTGTTTGCTAGAGATGGCAAGAGGGTGGAGGGGTATATGGCGTCCCAGGGGCAGCAAACTTCATTTACACCAAAGCACAAGCTGCAATGTAAGAGGACAGACCCCCAACTGGAGCTAATCCACACCCACGACCCTTGTGCTGCTTGTTCGGTGGGGAGAGAAAACACGCTTCTTTGATCTACCCAGCACCAAAGGTGAGGGAAACAAAGGAGCTGATAAGATAAGAGATCAAGATGAAAATGAAATAATTTCACCCAGGCCGAGCTGCTCCCGGGATACAGGTATTATTCGCGCATCTACGAAAGTCTTCTCTCATTTCGAGCCAAAGACACGCTGACCCAGACGCTTGGAAACAGGGAGCTCTGTCCCAGTGGAGAGCAAAAAGGAGTGGAGTTGCTCACTTTCAATGGCAAATAAAGCCAAGACAAGTCCCCACAGCACACCATGGGCCCACCTCTTATCGGGAAGACATGAAAAGGAAAAACAACTTCTTTAAAATTGGATGAGTATATTAATTTTCCAAAAGTAGTTCATTAGCACTTGATTCATTATGAATGGAATAGGGGGAAGAGATGTACAGGGAAAGGCTTGTCAATGAAATCTTTGTGTAGGAGCACTTTGGGAGGTTAATTAAAACTGCAGTATAATTAGATCTGAGGTGTGTGTCAGACTCGTACTAATGGGAAGTCCCCCGACTGCTCGCTTGATCCCAATAACTGCTATCCTAAATACTGTGTGCCAAAATTATTTACATAAAGGAATCTACGGTACAAGACACCCTCCCCCAAAACTACTATATAAATTACTAATTAAAGTGCAAAAGCTCAACACAAATTTTACACTTTCTTTAAAAGAGTCTCAATTAACTGGAAAGAGCTAAGCAGCACTTTCAATGGGAGACAGATGTGGAATGTGGGGTAAGGCTAAAGCCTTGTATCTGTACTCTCATTCCTGCAGATTAACTAATATAAGAGTACATCTATTAACGTAACGGTAATATTTATATTAGATTTTGTATAATGATATAGCAGTAAACAGCTATTTTTGTTGGTAAAGATGTACTGGAGTAAAAGCATCCGGAGCAGAATATGAAGTCACACACTCTGCTCTTTGTATTCATAGCCGGCCCGGTTGTGTTTGAATGTTAGTCCCACACCCCGTGGAAACCTGTGACACTCGCAACACTGTGCCAGCAAATGTAAACTCAGCAAAACACATAATAAACAAAAATGGCTGATAGTCCAAAGTCAAGGACTGCACCTGCCTTGAGGATTTCTGCAAAATTATTGTGTTGTTTAAATAGTGACATTGAATAAGTATTATGATTGTGATTATTATGATTAAACATGTGTCCACTGCAGTTTATGTAATGGGACTTTTTTTTTTTTTTCCTAATTTATGCATGAAAGAGTTAAAGTTTCTATTAGAATAAAAACGTTTGTTCTTTGTTTCCAACATTAAGATGCAGTATCAAAGGTCTCCATGTTGGCTGGAGGTACAGTTGCTATTAAGCTGCAATAGTAAGTAGCAATAGATATCACTGTGTGCTTTTGGCACCTCGCCAACAAGACATGAAAGAGGCAGATGTTTCATTTTGAAGCGGAGTTATTAATAAATTATTTATCCCACCAACCGAGTAATCCTTGGGTGAACAGGGGATATATGGGATATATATACAGTATATATCTGTTTTCTTCTGTGCTAAACTTTCTCTCGGCTCTATTGTCTCCACAAGTTGTTGGGCTCCAACCCTACAGTCCTTAACTAAATACAGGATCTCCAACATATGTGGAGCTTCTTTACTTTCAGAAGTTTTCCCCACTTACATTAATTGCATTTTTAATAGTGTTACATAAGCACTAGTCTAATGGAAATCAATTTGTCCATTAAATGTTATGCATTGAAAGATTATTTAGGAGCCCAGTGGTATTGTTCCTCTTATATTAACGTGTGTAATTTCAGTCTTCAGAGCCCCAGACAAAGCCAAAGTCAATCGGCGGCAGCATGTGAGCTTGTAGCAAACTGTGACTCTGTGGCATCATTCCATCCACATTCCTCCACCCCACTGTGTCCATGGCTGTGATGCCCGGTAAATAGTGCCGTAAACACGTGTCAGGAAGAGAGACGAGGAGCGAGGACAGGGTTTATTTTGGGCCCGACCTCTGCTTCCCACCGCTCCCCCACTAAAACAACAGCATTAGGCTCTAATGGGGCCGCCAGAGAGCCGGGTTCACCTTCGCCATTACTCCCCAGGCGTCCACGCCCAGCGGGCAACCCACTCCATCAGCCTCAAGGTCGGGCCGAATGATGCCCCCGTTTCCCCGCCTCCTCCAACCCCAGCCGCCCCTCCAGGCCTCCTCCGACCTGCCGCCGATGCCCCTCGACCCCCTCCTCCTCACCCCACTTCGCCTGCTCTCCTTGCCCCGTCCTCTCTGGGTCCCAGGGTGCCACCTGATGATAAATGGGGCGCAATTAGTTTCATTCGATGGTGCCCCGGATTCGCTCCTGGACGGGAAAAAACAAGGCTGTCATAGACAAACAGCCATCATCCCGCTGGCCACCAACAGACACACTAATATAGACACTACAGCAGAAAAAGCTCAGCTTGTGACAGGATTTCAGTAGCAGAGAATTCTGTTACCTACATCTTCCTGCTACATTAACAAAATGTTCTGTATTTCTAACATGCTTTCCAAAATGTCACCAGCTTCTTCATTACACATTAATGTGCCGAGCTGATATTCCGAGAGCGTGAATGTGGAAATTTTTACATTTTAAGCGTTTCTTTAAAAGGTACACTGCTAAAAATGACAGAAACGGCAATGGCATTCCTCCCTCTTGAAGACAAACATCAAGGATCCGCACTCATAATTCATTCATAACTCCAGTTAAAAGGGTCCTAGTAAGCTTCCTTGCCTGTACGGCATACATACAGTCCTTTTTTTTTTGTTGCAAGTAACAGATTTGCTCCTTGGAAGTGAGGGGGTCAAGTTCTTTAGCCATTAGAGATGCTCAGGATGGCTTTTCGAGAGGTTAGTGACAGTGCAAACACACCTGGCATCTTTCAGATTCAGACACATACTTATGAAGGCATGCTATTAATGTCCCACGGGACTCCAGAAAAGTTGCAAAGACTCAAGTGAAACACAGAGAGATGGGGAACAAAAGACAGAGGGAAACACGTTCCTCTGCAGCAAGGATTCAAAAAAGTGACGAGATTGAGGGAATGCTAATTTCTCACACTTGTCATTAGCAGACCTACTGACCACACAACCAGCAGACCCAACTATGAGTCTACCTCAAGTGATGTTGCTACTGCCAGGATACTTCTCCCAAGACAAGGATGAGTAGACGAGTGACGACAGAGTGAGAGGACGGCGATGGGACAACCCCGCGGGACAGATGACGAACCACAAGAAGTCAGACACGGGACAAACGGACCACACTTACCACCATCACGCGAATCCACTCAAAGTGCCAGGAAGCCAAAATATCCTCAAGGATATGGCTTTCGGGCAGCCGTCCATCATGGGAGGGGACAGAGCCCGGCACCTTGTGGACCAAAATAAATTGAGATCTTTTTAAAAGCAGGGTTATAAAAAACAAAAAGACATTGAAGGGTGGTTAAGAGATTGTGAAAGAAAGAAAAGGATGAAAAATCGATCTGATGAATTTGGCAAAGACTAAAAAAGAGGGAGGCTTTGTATAGCAAGACAATGAGTCTGTGAGGCTTCTTTATCTTTTCATTTTCCTGTTTTTCTTTCTCTATTAGCCAAACATGATTAAAATGCAGTTCCTAGGAGCATTTACCAAAAAAAAAAAAAAAAAAAAAAAAAAA
>BRDA01006382.1:65101-117883 GCA_036984385.1 Crenuchus spilurus
GTTGACGCCATGAAATTTTGAAACAACATATTTTTCCCTTAAAATGATACATTCTCTCAGTTTAAACTTTTGATCTGTGTTTTGTGTTCTATTCTAAATAAAATATTAGATGTTGACACCTCCACATCATTGCATTCAGTTTTTATTCAGAATTTGTTTAGTGTCCCAACTTTTTTGGAATCCGGTTTGTAGATAAATACAGGGAGAGAAAGAAAGAGAGAGAGAGAGAGAGAGAGGGACTGATAAATACAGAGAGAGAGAGAGAGAGAGAGAGAGAGAGAGAGACTGATAGATAAATACAGGGAGCGAGAGAGTGTGTGTGACTGTACAATGAACTATATGAAGTACAGTGTCAGAGGACTCAATCAAGGGCATTAAAAACAAGAGGCTCTGACAAAACATCTGAGTGACCTCTTTTAGTCAGTCTGAGCACAGAATCTTGACATTTGTTGAAAAAATGGCTTTATTCTGTTTGAATGTGCTCCTAATTTTCAACAAGTTACCAACAACTCCACATACTGAGGCCTTGAACTCTCAAAGAGCCTCAAGAACAATTTATGAACCCTTTCCAAGCTCGAGACCAGACAGAGGAAGAAGAATGTCAAGTCTGCAGAGCTGAAACTGGATTCTATCTCTAAAACACAACACGTATGTAACTTAAGCAGATCACTGTCCCGCCTGGTGACTCGTGAATAAAGAAAAGCTATTCCAGTGTCAGACACCTGTGAAATCTAAATCTGTATGTCTAATATACAACCTTCCTTTCACCTGAGCAGGTGTTCAGTCAAACCCATATCCATCTGATAAACCTGTCCATCCTTCTGCTGACCTACGAGAAGAGCTGTTAAATCTGTTTTAGCCCGTCGTTCTTTCTCCAGGTGCCTCCAAAAGTTTAACAACTGAGCCGTCCCCATCAATTAGCCTTGACTTTGGACTTTCATTGAGAGTAAGTGACTAATATCTATGCCGAGTCGGAAGAAAGACACTTTTTTTCCACGATCGCCCAACAATCTGCTAAGTAAAAACACGTGTCAGAGGCTCAGGCCCCGGCCGCGAGGGGTCCTGCGTCCAATGGGAAGCAGGTGCTCCACTTTTTTGCCACGTAATACCCCATTTAGCCCCAGGACCAAAGGTTATCCAGCTAATAGCTGCCTGGTGCAGAGCAAGGAAGAGCCAAGCACTAGGCCAGGCTAAAACATCTGGGACATATTGCACATACTTGCAACATATGCTTCAGGTTCAATTAAAATGAGGCCTTGGCACATTTATTCGTCCTTTTTTTTACTTCGAAACCTTCATCCAGTAAAAAAAAAGGCCTCTTCTGACCTGACCTTAATATTTTACTATTTGAGCAAACAGAAGAAGTAATGAGAGTGTGGGGTCGGTGACTCTAAGGGAAAGAGAGAAAAAGATGGATAGACAGAGTGATACAGAGAGAGAGAGAGAGAGAGAGAGAGAGAGAGAGAGACTGATACACGGACCGAGAAAGAGAGAGCGACGGATAGAGAAAGTGTGAGGGAGAGACTGACAGATAGATAGAGAGAGAGAGAGAGAGAGCGACGGATAGAGAAAGTGTGAGGGAGAGACTGGCAGATAGATAGATAGAGAGAGAGAGAGAGAGAGAGAGAGAGAGACTGATACACAGACCGAGAAAGAGAGAGTGACGGATAGAGAAAGTGTGAGGGAGAGACTGGCAGATAGATAGAGAGAGAGAGAGAGAGAGAGAGAGAGAGAGAGAGAGAGAGAGAGAGAGAGAAGAGAGACTGTTCGATGAACTTAACCAAGTTTGAAAGGAAAGAACAGTGTCAGAGGAGTCATAAGCAAGGGCACGAAAAACAAGAAAGGAAAAAAGAGAAGAAATAAAAAAAAGAAAAAAAAATCCCCGTTTCAACTTCCCAGCAGCTGAAATAAAACACTGGCAGTCAAAAGGGCCAAAAATAGATCAAATGTGTGCAAAGTGAGGTTCGGTGTGCTACAGCCTTTGTACTGTGATGTGGAGGGTACTTAGCATAATGTTGCTAATAATCATAATCAAGGTTTCTGGGCTGCATGAAGAAATAGACCCAGTTCAGGTGAAAGTAACTGAATAAAGCTAAGGATACGTTCAGAGTAAAATGGCCTTTTTGATGTAGTGTCCTGTGACTAATGTATGTTTTTTCTATGAAACTGCCAAAGCAAATGAACACTGACCAGGACACCATATTAAGGTAATTGTAATTGTAAAGAAAACATGATATAAGCCATCCAGATAAAACACAAAAACGTGGGAACAATCACCACATTCTGGCCTGAGCTGAAGGCTAATTTGCTTGGACTCCACATCATGTTCACCCAATAATACCTGCCATGAGTCTACAAAGAGCAGCTGATAATCAGTATTCTCAGTTTATTTATCTACCAGACGTTCTGACATTCTTAACCTATGTTATGACCATCACCAGATAAAATAAATGCTAATATTACCTGAAGTGTGCACTTATTTCAACACCTGTTCATGCAAAAGTATTTCAGATAGATAGATAGATAGATAGATAGATAGATAGATAGATAGATAGATAGATAGATAGATAGATAGATGCCAAATTGCAGGTATACACTGAATAGTACATATAGGCTATATAATTGTATATAATAATAATAATAATAATAATAATAATAATAATAATAATAATAATAAATAATAATAATAATAATACTATGTAATATATATATATATATATATATATATATATATATATATATATATATATATATATATATATATATATATATATATATATAGTATAATGTAAACAAAACAATACAGTATATGTAATATTATACCTTGATGCACAGTTCATTCTCAAATTATTAAAACATTTCTAGTTAATTAATATTCAAACAAAATCAACATTAAGACAAAAAAAGTAAAATATCTCACTTTATATGTAATGAAAATCTATGACGTTTACCTTTTTAAATTAAATGATGAACAAACTTTTTCACAATTTTCTAAATTTTGGAGATGCAGTACTACAACATATAGCACAACTGGTATTGAAATGTATATAAATCGTTTTGATTTTTTTATTATTTTAAGTTAAATAGATTTTTTATTTCTAATTTTTATTTTCTTTTGAAATTTTATTTCTTTAAAAACTACACTTTACTGTAACATACTGTAAGTTATGACTACTCAAACTCACTACTATCCCCCAAAAAACATGCTTAACAACATAATGCTAGATTTGTTACAAGATTGGATTGAATTTATTTTAAATGCTATATAATTTCTAATAAGGGTGTCAGGTTTGCTTCTTTACCCAAAGGATCATGAGTAATTTTAATACTAATGAAGGTGATGTAGTGTGGATTAAATGAAGCTCAGTCTGTGTGAAAAAGACTGATGTATGATTACAGTGCAGGTAGACGGGTGTTCATTTCTGATGACTAATATCCGCGGCTGTAGGAGTGGAGGCCGGCGCCCATCCAGCTGTCTCCATCTCTGCAGTGAGATGTTAAAATCCTCAGTTATTCTCGTGGACACAGCATGGGATGTTAGTTATTTCACCCTGAGAATTGTGCAACTATCCATGCAAAATGTATCAGTGCACAGTGCAGGAGGACGTGTTCATGGTGTGAAAGTACTGGATATCAAGCTCCAGAACACAATGGAAAAAGAAAAAACGCACATCTCAATGCATCACATTACCACCTGATCAGGAGAAAATAACTGCATGCTGGACATGTTGTATCATCAATCTCTTTCACAGAGACCGAGGTATATTTAATCCAAATTTCATCACCACAACTTTAACATAAGTGTTAAAGTTATTCACAACTGTTTGGGTAAAAGTAGCAAACAGGACAACTTCCCAGAACCTGATCATGTCCCCATTTCATCACACTTCCATAGACAGACCCTCAGTTATACTGACCCATTTACAGACAAAAAGGACCCAAATAGTGCTGGTATTTTGGAGGAGAATAATGTGGTTCACTCTCACTCTCCAATATTAATTCTCAGTCAAAAGCATCAGCTCCGTCTGCCCGTGCATTTGGCCTGCAGACATTTGAATGCTATTAATTGCACTTCAAAGGCCTTGAGAAATATCAGAAGCTCAACACTAGGACCCTCAAGCCAAGTTTATTTATGTGTGCACCATTCACCTTTATTCTGGGCTTGAAGAAAGAAAAAAAAAACATCTGAATGGCTCTGTGGACCAGAGGCTGAGCTTTTGAGGCGAGTTCTGGCAGACCGCGGCTTTTCCTTTGAGCCGAAGACCACAGCTGTGGACCTAAGCTATATGTGACGTACTCAAAATGTCAAAACTGAGCTTTCATGAGCTGAACGTTAACCTCCTAAGGAGATTTGAGAGAAACCTGTACTTGAAAACGAAAACATTTCGAAAATGAATCACAGTCACATTTGAGGGCCAGCTGAACTGTGGGGTCAGTCAGTAATGTTTGATTTAGCCAGGCAAGTCACAGTTTTGTATTCACTGCTATTAGGGAAGCTGTTTCAGACTCTAAATGAGAAGCATCACTGATAATTACCTTGTCATCTCTGTCATAGTCTTCATCCTCTTCCTCCAGAAGGTCCTCCACTGCTTGCTAATGAGAAAAAAAAAGAACAAAAGAATCAGGCAGGGAATAAGAACGAAATACACGTCAATTTCACATGGACCTCTGAGAAAGTAAACAAATTATTAAACTTCATTTAATACATTATTGACCTAAAAATCTAAAATCGTCAGTGGTGTCTTTATCTCTGACTTGGAAACCTCAGCCGAGCCTTTGACAAGGAGAAGACAGTCACAGAACACTAACTATATGCTTCAGTGGACCAAGACCGGACAACAATGGTGTCCTCCAACCCCCTTAAGACTTCCTTCTTACATGTGCCTGTGACCCGAAGCAAACTTATGGCCTTGCATTTTTCTTTAGACACAAAAAAACAACAAAGCATAAAGATTGGCTGAATAGAGGGAGTTGGAGATGAACAGAAAAAGTCATCTTGACTGTTTGAAAAGAAAGTGTTGTGTTAGCCCCATACATAACAATGCAGAACAAGACTTATCCTGTCTATGGAGGTAATTGTTGTGCTTTCATGCTTAGCTATGGATATGCTGAACAGCCTGAAGATTGTAGTACACAAATGCCTTCACTGTGTAATCCGTAGTAAGTGACTAAGCTTGAATAGCCTTTAAAATGTTTTATTCATAGATGTTATATGCTTGACTATTTGTTTATCAGTTGTCACATTCAGTTACATGAAGTTGTCAGATATAAAGATGGAAAATCTGGACGCCATTAAAACTGACCATGATTAAAGAGTGTGAATTAATTTTGTTTTAGATGTTTCTGAAGAATTAAGCCAAATACAAATGAAGGTTTCTGGTAAAGATAAATGGGGAATGCAGCTAAAGATTTGGAGCTGTAAGGGTAATGCTATTTATGAACAATCTCACACATAAGTATTAGTGGTGACGTGGTGGCTTGGTGGCCAGCACACTTTCCTCCCAGCACTGAGGTCTTGGGTTCGAGTCCCCATCTTGGGGTAATTTCCATGTTCTCCCCATGTGTGCCTGGGTTTCTTCTGGGATCTCCTCCCACCATCCAAAAATATAGAAGACAGGTGAATTGGGTACTACAAATTGTCCATGTGTGTGTGCGCCTTGCGATGGATTGGCTTCCTGTCCTGGGTTTAGCTGAGAAAGTGTAATGTCCTGCCCAGTGCCCAGTGAAGGGGTAGAAGACTCATCATGACCCTCACAAGGATTAAGCGGAAAAGAATGGATGGATGAAGTCCCAACAATCATATTTTATGATGAAATTCTTCTATGATAAGTCTACTGGTTTAATACCACATACAGTGATATGGTATGGACATATAGATGGATGGATGGATGAATGATTGGTTGATTAGTTGGTTGGTAGGTTGGTAGGTAGATAGGTAAGTAGTTTGGTAGGTAGGTGGGTGGGTGGGTAAGTGGTTGGGTAGGAAGGATGGTAGGTAGGTGGTTGTGTAGGAAGGTAGGTAGGTACGTAGGTAGATGGGTAGGTAGGTGGGTACGTAGATAGGTAGGTAGGACATAAGATAGGTAGGAGGGTATGTGGGTAGGTAGGTAGGTGGTTGGGTAGGAAGGTAGGTAGGAAGGTAGGTCGGTAAACAGACATATATATTACCATAAACAGAAGGAAAATACATATTACACTTATAATACAACTAACGAAAAGTATAATAATAAGTAATAAGTAAGCTACACACATATTAAGCAGTAATGTATTGTCATATCCAATAAGTCCTCTCAAAATGTCTTATCAGAAGTTTATATTCTACCAGAACCAAATGTCCTCACATTTGCATATATATATATATTCACAATAAAATCTTGTCCAGCAAAAGTCCAACAATACTGTACAGTACCGTATCCAATATATATATATACAGTATATACTGTAGGTTAGTGTGAAAGAGCCTAATGACACAATACCCTGCAAGGTGACTCAAAGAAAAGCTTTCCCAGTGGTATCTAAAATACCACCACAGTTATTGCCACCGAAACAGAACAAACCTTTCATTGTCTACATTGGTAATTTGGGTGCATTAATTATTCACATCTCATCGTCTCATTTACCAAGCTGGAGGAGCCAATACTGAGGTACAGCCACAAAAGTCAGACAATGTGTTGGCACACATATAAAGAGTTTATCTCGGTCAATTGAAAACACTCCATCAAGCCTGCGCGGCCCCTGGGAGCCCGAAAGGAGTCCATATCACATGTCTGTTTTCGTTGCCGGAGGAGGGAACACGCATAGATCGTTATTTCTCCTCTTGTGGCTCCTCTTGTCAATCACACATCAAAAGCTTCAAGGTCATGTGCACGCTATTTACATAAGGCAACTCCTGCGTCTGAAAAAGCCCCAAAAGCTATCAGGGGGTGCGTACTGTCTTCTTTTTGATGATTTTTTGGCTCTTTGCATCCCATAAATAAGTTTTCTGCGACATCCAAAAAACTGTTACTTAGGCAAACAATAGCTTTTGTTCCTTTGTCTTGTTTAAAAGGCAGAGTGTATGGCTGCCATAAGCCTCTTATGTAAATTCTGCTCACAGCAGAAACAAAAGCAGGGTTCAGGACAGTTGCAGGGATTGCTGGGAGTGAACTGATGGTGGTGTTTTGTTGGTAAGGGTGTGCCAATCTACCAGCCAAGTAATGCGGTTTCAATGGCAGGGTTAATCAGAGGCTAGTCTTTAGCACCGGGGGATCAAAACAGATTCAATCAAGATTTGCAAATGGAGTGTTAAGCAATCAACCAAGAACAGAACGTGCATTTTTGAAAGAATAAAAAACATTTTGGGCAGCATTCAGATATTGGCAAGTGCAGGTCAGAAATCGGTCAGAGTGTTTTCTTTCTCTGACAGACCACAGCCTGAGGAGAAAGTGAGCAGGAAGGCGTCCTTTGGCCTTTCAACTAGCACTGGCACCATCTCCAGCCCTGCTCTGTGACATCCATCCTGGCGAGTTAATGTACTTTCTCTCCCCTCCGCTATCAGCAAAGGAAGAACGGCGCTATCTGTGCTTTTAATTCTAACCTTCGCCGTGACAGGTGCGCTGGGAATAGACGGCCAAGCCAGACAACCCATCCGACATGAAGATATGTACTTTCATTTTTTTTAAGCTCCCCCTCCATCCATTCCCTCCTCTTGCTTCTCTTTGAAATGGGAGACATCTCTAGCGTCTCCAGCTGCTCGGGGCCTGGCCCTGCTTTGTATGCTGTGTGTGGACGAGGGGGCCTGGGAGAGCCCAGGCCTGGAAGGCTGATAAGGGCTCTCGCCGGAGCACCTCCAGCCCAAACAGCCTCTTCACAGGCTGTCAGAGCACTGCTGGTCAGAGGGAGGGCTTGTGCCTGTGCCAGCGTTGGCTGACTGTGGGCTGACCCCTGCAGAGGCTGGAGTCAAAGAGTAGTGCTACTAGCAAAAGAGGGGCATTGACAGAAGTACAAGCACTCCACTATCAATTTACTCATTCCAAGCAAATGTAAACTTGCATTTTATGGACTGTATGTAATCAGGCATACTGACGGGTTTGATGCTCCAGTTTGGGAACAAGCCAGGGTCATGTGCTCCCAAAAGTCAGAAGCATCAGCGTAGCTATCAGTCCCACAGTTTACATTCCCTTCTCTAATCTACAGCAGCCAAGGCCCACAGGATACCCCGAAAAAACACACACAGTTCTGTAAACAAAAAACCCCACCAGCATGAGACGGCTGCCTCAACAACAGCAGCAGCGGCTGTGACAAAAATGCACCAAGCTGCCTCGTCGTTAGCGAAATAGCGGGTACAAAAGTTCACAGGGATGAAGTGCGGGGAGCTGCCAAAGTCACTTCCCGCCTCGCTTCAAACCCTCGCCTGTGAGCGGCTCTGAGCCACGGCAGCACGGGGGAAATCAGCGGGGCAACAAACGCTGCCAGTTCAAAGTGACATGACCTTTTTTGATTTTGTCACCTGTCAGGGGCTGGCAGCGGAGGAGCCAAGAGGCGTCTGCCAAGCGCAAGATTCGCTGGAAGAGGTGGTGGCACCGAGGCGGATTAAAGGCCGAAGAACCCACTCCGGCTCCTCTTCCTCCTCTTCTTGCTCATCTCCCGGCCCCTGCCGTCATGCTCTGCCTTTTTCGCTCGGCATCCCAGTCGGCTCAGCCAGGCTGAGAGGAGCGAGGAGAAATGAGGAGCTTTAGCAAGAAGCACCTCTAGCAGAGCGACTGCCAGACAGGCTCTCGTCGAGTTTCTCTTTATTTCGCTGCGCGGTGATTGACGCTGGAGGTGGGCTTGACAGGCTCCTCGTTCCCCCCAGAGCAGCCCACCTGTACCAGAAGGCGGTGAGGAAAAACACAGCCTATCCTTTATTCATGAAGCTCCAACCAAGCTGTTTGTTTTTCAAATTACGCGCAGAAGCAGAAACAGACAAAACACAACTCAAACCAGACAAAACGAGAACGAGAACGAGAGGGGAAAAAAAACTTTGAGAACCTGTTTATCTATAACAATGTGCAAAAACTCCTGGAGCTTCTTTACTGGAAAGGCTGAGGTAAAGGTGGATCAAATGTAGACCACCTTCCACTCTTTCTAAGCTCATGAAATATATATGATGTTGAAGTGCTGGATGTCTTTCTTCACGCTAGCTCTTTTACTGGTCATGTGAGATGATGGCAGCTCATACTGCGATGATGTCAGGTTGGAAGTTGGACCGAGTGACGGATCGCTGACAGGTTTCTCCTTGAGAAACTCTGGTGAGATCAAACCTCAACGGAGACAGAGAAGCTTCAGGTCTTCCAGCTGACTGTCTACATCAGAGTGGCTGAAACAATGCACAGAAACCACCATCTGTATGATGATCAACATTATCCTGAGCCGAGTTCTGCAGCAGGAACAACGGTTGAGCAGAAAGTTGGAGGAATAAAGAATTGTAATCTTATGCATGATATGGCTGGGAATGTTCTATTGCAACTTTTATTTCTTTGTCAGTGCATATAGATATATGCAAATAAAAGAGCTTTTTTCCCCTAAATCACAAGTGCAAGAAACGTGACTGCACATACTCTATGTTACTATACACCTCTTCTTTCAGTTCGCATTAAGAACTGCCAGAAAAAAGAAAAAATTGTACACCACACTCTCCCCAACCATTGACAAGGTTGCAGAGAAGGACCTTAAGATGGTTAATTGCATACGGGCTGGTGAAAGAGACGTCACGATGTTTCTCCAGCGCTGACAGTATGTGCTATAATTAACACCTTCAAAACATCTGGTAAACTGTTTTCCGGGCCAATGGATTCGGCAGTCTGGGTCTTCCAGGGCCAGCCACAGGCCCCGCGTCTCTCCATTCCAGCTGAGCTGTCCAACGCTTGACTGAACCCAAGCGGCTGCCCCGGAGCCCGCCAAACCGTACCCGTCTCCAAACAAATGGAGCTGGAGGCTGGTGGGGGGAAGGTGGGGGTGTCAAAAGAGGCGCTGCCTCTCAGCAGGGGGTGGGCTGGCCACAGACAGGTACTGTCAGTCTGGCTTGGGTCTCCCATACCTGGAGGTTGAGTGCACTTCCAACCCTTACCAGCAGGGGTCTCCATTTGTAAAGCATTTGGAAAATTGCATGTTTTATCAAGACCGCAGTGACCACATTTGCTCTTCCAGATGGTTCCAGATGATGGACAGGCTTGGTTCAGAAGTCATGATCCATCTGACTTGCATCCAAAAGTGCTGGCACCCTCCCTGAACCCTCCACTTCATCTGCATGATATCCATTCACTGTGGTTTTGGAAAGACCTCTCCAAGGAGATAAAGGAACCTACTTATACAGTCCTCAGCCCTGCTAAATATCTCTCATTTGGAGACACCAGTTTAGGGTTATAGTCTAGTATTTAGAGCAGTGCCTTCCCAGATGGTAAAAAGAACCTTTAACAATAACAGAGTCTGACAGAGGGGTCAGGTAATTGGTGGAGGGGTGGCAGGCGGAGCACAGGCAAAGAATACTAGAGTCAGGGGTCAGCTGACTACAGGTTAAGAGTTGAGCTAGCATGTCAACCCTCGAGGTAACAACCCTCTTCAAGGAAATGACAGCTGAAAGTGGGTGTTTGTTTTTCCTGAACACACTAGCCTGTGGCATACAATAAAAAATGGATACTTATTCCAAGGTGTAGACCTCGAGGTCTTCTTCCACATTTAGGGGAAAGAGTTAGCATGAAGGGTGGTGTCCTCCAAAGCGAGTTCAAGGAAAATTCCTTTAGCGTTATGCCCAATCTCAGACTTTTGGAAACCAAACTTTTCCAAATGTTGACCTTTGGCCAAGGACAACAGTTCATTTTTACATGTTGTTTAAAGCAATTAGCAATGGTTAGCTCTCTTCTTTTCTCCCCATTGTGTCAGGGCCATGACTGGGTTTTCATAGACGGAGGAAACCATAACCAGAGGCTCATTCCAAGACAGCACACCACGTGCGAAATACTATCGAGCTTAAAACAAAGAACATCCTATATGAGTGATGAAGTACATGATCGGAGCACATATGGTGTGTCGGTGGCTTCATAGCCACATCTTTTAATGGCTTATATTTATTGCGACAGAATGCAAACACAACAAGGACATATTACAGTGGTAATGGAGTCAGTAAAATAGACACCCACACAAACAAGGCGTGCAGTCGTAAAACTCAAGAAAAGGATCTACACAGCAGAAAAGATTTACGCAGCATGCATTAAAGCCCTTCCCACGTTAAAATTGATACTGTAGGCGGACTAATTCAAAGGTTTTCTATAAAAAAGTTAAGCTAACAAGTAATAAGCGCAAAATAGAGTTAAAGGACACAAGATGAAATCTATTGGCAGTTTCACCTCTATAGTCACTGCATAATAGAACACACCACTGCCAAACAAAACATACTAATTATACTCACTAACTTTTAATATGACTTTATCTGCACACTGATGCTGTCGTGATAAAACCTTGAAATTTCACAGGAGATAAAAAGACAAACATTCTTGATTTTAATGCAGGATCATTTTACATGTATTTTTTTTTATTCCAAGAACCGATGAAAAAAGACAATATTCTTACTGCCAATATATATAATTTCTCATCCAGATCACACACTATCTGGATATTGTTTAAGCCTATCAGGGCAGCTCCTTTTCCACTAGCTTAAATCTATCTCCGAGAGCGGCAGGTTGGTAGCAGCCTGCATTTATGTGTCAGTGGGTTTAGCGAAGGGTTAGACCGAACGCTACGTGAAATTATAACCTGCCAAGTACCATGAGCCTGGCACCTCCACTCAAGTGATGAAAACATGAATGATAAACTTCAACCAGAAGCTCGTCACTTGACTGAGCAGTAGCTGTTCTGAGATCATCTCAAAAGAAGCAGCTTTAAAGAATGTAGAGATGAAAAATTACACAATTACAGGATTTGGAGCTGATTATTAAGGCCTAATCTAAACACGTACTCACAGATGTTCCCATTGCATTGTATGTTATCCATAATATATGTGCATGCAAACGCATGCAAACAAGAAAAAAAAGACACTTGAATTCCTTCCCCCAGAGTTCATAATAAAGTAACTTCCCTTTTTAAATGGACTAGAAGAGAGTGGCCAAGCTGAGGCTCATCAGCGGGTTTTCAGTCTAATGAAAAGCAGATCCCATGTGTATGTGCATGTGTGTGTGTTTGTTTATTGTGCCGGCGAGCGGAACTCTCTGGCTCTTGCCAGCCCCACCAGTGGCTCATCTGTTGTGGTTACAGTCGTCAAAATGCAGAACAATGGAGAGTAAGGACGATAGAGGGATGGGGGCGGTGGTGGTGGTGGTGGGGGAGTTAAAAGCATTACCCCCAGCTTTCAGACCCTTCATATGTTTCACATCCACAGATCCCCACACTGTAACCCCTGACCCATTACCTAGCTCTGAAACCCTGACTCCTGACACAAGCAGGTTCAGAGGTACCAGCAACAAAGAGTGTGAATGTATGGAATACATAATGACGCATTTATCACCAGAGGGTGCTTAAAGTCATAACAGGAGGTACATACGCAATAAGCAAGGTGTCTGCTAGCTCTAACTATGTAAATACGCAATCTTTACTGTTTACCTCGTTTCCCTTTTGATTTATTAGCTCAAATTAAGCAGAAGAGGAAAAGAGCAGAGATAAATGCGCGGCCAAGAGCCCGCTTTCAGAATTTTTGCAAACAATGTCGCCATCTACAGGACAAAACAGAGAGCAGGGGTGAAAAGCAAAGTGATTTCATCTCTTTTCACACAATGCTTCTTCTTTTTTTAAGTTTCACTCACCTTGACAGACTTATAAGATATGAAAAAGCAGACAGAATAATAGAGTCTATCTTAAAGGAGGAGAAAAACTTAGATTGCATGTATCCAGGACACCCAGCAAATGTAGTTCAAAAGCCTGTTCCATTTACTAAACGTGTCTCCTAGATACTTTCTAGGATAGGAGTATTCACAGTCTGACGAGCGCAGTTCCCAAAATCCCTTAAACTCATCTCCTTCACAACTTTAGTAACCTCTGAAAAGACGTCACAGATTTGATATTAAAATAATTCCAATTGTTTCCTCCTGAATAAACGCAGCGTATTGTTCTGTAAAACCACCTCTGAGCATTTCAGTGAAGTAAGTAATCACACAGCATCATTACCCACACTCCACTTGGGCATTTTTAAAACTCACCTCCGCATAATTATAAAATATCAGTACTGGCGTGGCACTGTTTTGCAGTGATTTAATTGGAAAAACACAAACAAGAAACTAAGTGAGTGTCTCAGAATTGCTGGAGGTGAGAAGTTATTATTCCCACCTGTTCTGCAAATGAAAAACATTCATTAAAAAGACGACAAAAAAATTGTGGAAAAGAAAAACAAACTATTTCAGAGTAAACACTTCAACAAAATAATTTTTTGTTGTTTTTAACATATTTGTAAATTGTCTTTTTTAAGTCTCTGTTATTATCTACTCAGTTAAGCTCAAATTTTCTTAAACGTGTATAATATGTAGGCCTGTATTTATATTTATATACCATTTAAGCTCATTGTTTAACATTATTATTATTATATAATTTATTATAACAATTTTCCAAGCTTTGTGACAAACATATGTACATTCACAAATTTTTGTATAATGAATATTTGTGATATAGTTCATTTTAAAATTTAAAAATCTAAAATGTGCAACAACTAGTACATAATATTTTTGTGCAAATGTAAATAATTACAATAACAGTAATGTAGTTAGTAGAGTTGCTGCAGAAAAGTAAAGAAACGTCGTGTTTGCAGCAGGCTGAGGCTGTGCTGAAGCAGACGGGGACGGCAATGCGGCGGGGGACACTCACCACGTCTCCCTGTCTGGTGTCCTTTCCCGAGGCGATGAGGATGTAGTTCCAGGCCAAGGGCAACAGCAAAGCCAGTGGGATCATGTAGAGCTCAAAGTTCCACACCACTATTATGAAGAGCTGGGAAGACAGACAGAGAGATGGAGGAAGAGAGAGAGACAAAAGACATAAAAGAACAAGTGAGAGGAAAGCTTGCAAAGGACATTTGACTAATTCGGCTCTGTTTCTCCTAAAACCATCACTCATTTTATTGATGAAATTGTGTGATATGGTGTAATTAACAGAGGCATAAATAAAGTTTGTAACTCAACAAAAGTGGTGTTAACTTGACGGTGAGTATAAAAAACTATTTTGATACAGTAGTTTACTCAGTTGTGCATTAAGATTAAGACTATTAAGCATCATTAGTGTCATATATATATATATATATATATATATATATATACAAACCCACAGACATTACATATCTATCTATATTGTACATGTATAGTAAGTAACACTCATATATACTCACTACATACATTTCATGAGTAAATGATTGTACCATTCTTTGAAAAACGGGATGCAAGTCAATGCATTTTCATGAATGGCTGGTATTTTCAACTTCTAGATTATCCTATCATTTTCTCCATACAGCAATTTGTGAATGCGCAATATTAATTTGTGAATATTCCACGCCATCAGCCGAAGCTGAAGTATGTCATCCACCGCAGCTGAACGAACGTGCTTATTCTTAATTAGCAAAACAAGACAAAGGAAAAAAAATATGCAAGCACTACCTTAGAAATCCATCTATGTTCTCTTGTAATAGCTATTAATCAAAAAACGCAAGCTTACAAACAGGGACATGTAACTGCTCATCAAAAAAAAGAAGTACCAGACTAAGATGAAAATTTCCACACATTGATTATTTTTGTGAAACATATTTACAACTGAATATGAAGCACAGCAGGGTGTGACAATTTCATTCACCCATAATAATAATGAATCTGGCAGGATGAAACAGCTGATGAGTTATGATGTTTACTACAATGAATATGAATGTAGTGCGAATGTAATACTGTCACAGAACAAAAACAGTCTATTGTTACAGATAACTCGTCACCTTTATATTACAAACTTTATATTACAAACGCCTTATGCATGACACACACACACACACACACACACACACAGACAGAGAGGTAGGTGTGTTATGGCAAAAGGTCAGAAATATGGCCATTCATGACTTCACAACTGTTCATTAACATCACTGCCTTCAAGACCGAATGCGTGCTCAAATATATATAAGAAAACTGCTCATACAAAGACTGATATTATATCATACATATGTGTGTGTGTGTGTGTGTGTACACATTATAACAATAGTGGAAACTTTTTCTGATATATACATATAATGCAAAAATCTGACTTAAGCTCATTGTTTAAAACCATTAATATACCAATAAGCAAGTTTCTGTATACAAAACACCACATATCAAAAGAATGATTGCACATAAATGCAGTAAAAAGTACTTATTTCTTGTGAGTTATTTTGAAGAACAAAGTTTGGTTCCAGATGTTCTCCTGGATGCTCCTCAGCCATTTGTTAAATTCATCCTCAACACCTAATTGATCAGAATGAAGGTAATCAGATATTGGATAACTCCAAATAATACTGGACTGATATGAGGAGAGGTTTGAAAAGGGCTAAACCATCACATTCACATACAGTACCAGTCAAAATGCTCATTCAATGTTTTTATTTAATTATTTTTATCCTACATTGTAAATTAATACTAAAGTCATCCAGACTATGAAGGAACACATAATGAATCATGTAGTAAACTTAAAAATGTTAAACACACCAAAACATGTTTTAGATTTTACTTCAAAGTAGACACACAACTGATGTCTCAAACACGTTAAGAGGCAAGAAATGCAAGTCATGATCTCTTGACAAGACACAGCTGTTAACTGAAAGCCATTCCAGGTGACTACCTCATAAAGCTGACTGAGAAAATGCCAAGAAAGCTGGCATCTAAGCAAGAGGTGCCTACTGTGAAGAATGTAAAATATAAACATATTCTGGTTTAACACTTGTTTGTTTACTAAATACTTACATATGTGTTTATTCATAGTTTAGATGACTTTAGCATTAATTTACAATGCAGAACATTTTTAAATCATGAAAAACCACTGAATGTCCAGAAAACACTTTTGACTGTTTCTGAATAAAAGACCACTAGTTATTGTATGAATCTGTATTTTGTCATCATCAGATCCTTGTATGCCAGACTGGCATTAAACTGTATGATGAATGTAGGAAACAGAATTGCTTAAAATGACTTAAAATTCAATATATTTGCATTAACGTCTATTACAATGTAAAAACATATGTTACTTCTGTAAAGGTTTTGTGTTAAATATTCTCATTTCAGTGCTCACTAACCAGATTTTAAAGCTTATTTTTCTCACATGCCTAAACTTTGCATAGTACTGTTCTACAGCCAGAGCTTTTATAAAAGAACCTACTAAATTGAGTCAGAGTTTGGTTAATAACTACTGATCTATAAGCTGAAATGGAAGTGTGTAAGTGTGCTAGAACACACATTTGAGAGTGATACACAGAAAGACTTAAAACTAAAAAAAAACAAAGATGAATCTTAGTGTATCATAACAAAACAAAGACATAAATGATGAATTATAGATGAATTGGCCAAAGCATTAGCATAATGCTCAGAGCAAAATAACTTATTGTAATGGGCCTGAGTGCAGCAGGCGCTAGTGAGAAAACAACATATTACTGCTCTTTTGGGTTTTTTTTGTTTTCTTCTTTTAATAAAGAAGTGTTGAGGGAATAAAGAAGAATCATTTTCAATAATTCAGCAATGTTTACAGGCACGCAAACACACACACAGCAGCCTATCAAATTAAATGAACACACACACACACACACACACACACACACACACAAATAGACCCACACCAGCGTACCTGTCTTCCAACCTCAACATCTTTCAGGAATCTCTTTCTTTTCTCTTTGAATGAACTCAGGCTCGTCTCTCTCTCTCTCTCTCTCTCTCTCTCTCTCTCTCTCTCTCTCTCTCTGTCTGGTGAGACTTAACCACATTTATTCCTGCTGTGCTCCAAATCACTGTGTGAAGTGAAAAAATAAAAATACTATGATATTCAGGACAATACAGCAAATCCTTGCTGCGAGACATCCAAACAAAATGGTCCAAAAATAGCCTTGGGTAAAAAAAATTAAATAAATAAATAAATAAAATGTACGGTAATAATCGCCATTTGCTGTTAAATATTGCTCATATTACTTGTAATCATTAATATCTCTTTATCTTTTCTAACTTACCATCTATTACCATTACTGAATATTATGGGAAAATGTCAAAAATATTACAACATTTTTATTTCGCTTATTTTGTCCAAAATACACTAAAACATCTAATGAATGGTTTAGAAACCTTTCACTTTCACAAAGGCACTTACAAATCCCATTCTCTGTCTCAGCTCTTCAGGGTCCATCTTGTTTTCATATGGCCGGGGGTTTATTTAACCTGTCGCTGGACGCAGTCCCTGGAGTTTGGACACTCTAGCTGAGAGGCTGGTTGCTTGATTGACAGGCGATGTTAGCCGACACCTCCGGCCGCACTGAGGTGACCCTTCTCCCTTTCACACAGCCCGGCGGCCTGAGAAGAGGTGCCCAGAGAGACGGGCCATTCTCTCCCCCATTTTCACCCTCTGTTCCCCCCGCCTCAGGAACAGAAGAGCCACAAACACCCCCACCAACCCCAAGATACCAAAGGGTCTGGTTAAAAGAACAAGAGAAACGCAATCTGTGAATGTGTGATTGCAGGCTTTGTCAGAAACCATCCAGGTAGCCACAATATCAGACTCCAGCAGACCAGGAGCCTAAATGCCCAGTCAGAAGCCATAGTGCCTGGTTACTCAATTCACTGTGTGGGTTCAAAGCTGTTCTGGTCAGTGCGCTAGCAAAATCTGCGTTGAGTCATTCAGTATCCAGCTAGTACTATATGATTGGTACAGGCACTAAAGATCACATTAGTCTAATGAGTACTTGTTGATGCTTAGTGAACATTTTTAGAATGTTATGAAAAGGTATAAGCAAGAAAGAAAATTAATCAATTACAGTGGAACATCAGTTTTGCTCATTAATCTGTTCTAAAGTGCCTGATGATAACCCAAACAAGCAATATTACCAATAAGAAATAATGTAAATCTAAATTAATCGATACCAGGCACTCCAAAATATGAACAAAATGCATTTTATATAGAACAACTATAGTTTTACATGCAGAACACAATGAGAAATAAATCCAAAAGACTACATTCAAAAGGTGTACATTCAGCTGCAGTCTTGTTTTGTACACCTGTTCTCAGGGTTCTCAGCCACTATTTGTTTTCGCACCTGTTTTCAGGGAATTGTGTGACAGTTTTAGTTTGTTTTGAGCGTTATCAACAAAAAAACAAAGACAAACAAAGCCAGAGAAACAATGAGAAACAAAGCCAGAGAACCAAAAAACAAAGCCAGAGAACCAACGAGAAACAAAGCCAAATAACCAACGAGAAACAAAGCCAGAGAAACAACGAGAAACAAAGCCAGAGAAACAATGAGAAACAAAGCCAGAGAAACAACAAAAATCAAAGCCAGAGAAACAAGAAACAAAGCCAGAGAAACAAGAAACAAAGCCAGAGAAACAAGAAACAAAGCCAGAAAACAATGAGAAACAAAGCCAGAGAAACAACGAGAAACAAAGCCAGAGAAACAACGAGAAACAAAGCCAGAGAAACAACGAGAAACAAAGCCAGAGAAACAAGAAACAAAGCCAGACAAACAAAGAGAAAGAAAGCCAGAATGAATGACACACCCGTGGGTGGATGCTTTGTTTTCACAAAATTAGCAGTGAGTCACGTAGACAAGCTGACAAAAACCGAGTAGATGAACAATACCTGGAATAAAATTTCCCCCCCAAAAAGTCAACAATAACTGAATTGTATGATAACCAGGGCAAACAATAACCAAGCTTCCACTGTACATTGTTTCCAAAGTCTTTTATAGCAAAATTAAGAGGTCTGAATCAAAGGTAAAAAAATTCATAAAGAAAAACCTTTGGTTTAACTTTGGAAAATTGGTTCTTAGGTCAGTGGATCTGAGACTGTATCTCAGAAAATCTCTCAACAGAAGCTCATATAAATGTAAGTATAAAAAGTTAAATGAAAAGTGCAAGTAACCATTCACCCTTACAATTAATTCACAATTAAGTATAACTTTGTCCAGACTGAACATCAGTGATCTTCCTAAATTATTATTTAAAATTAGCATACTACAATTAAGCCAAGAGGTAGACATTCACCTGCCCCATCCTGTGTAATTAGGACATTTTAGACAGTCCTTGTTGTGTATTAATGCACTTCTCAGTTTTAATCACTGAAGCAGTGCTAATTCATTTTCACACTTATAAGTAGGTTACAGTTGTTCATCTGCCATATCGAGCACTGTAAGTTTGTTTTAATATCAGTTTGATTTTGCATATCAATCACAATACACTTGAGATGAAGTCCCTCGTCAAAACTATTGCTCCAAGTGTTTCAAATTCTCTGGATACATATATACTATTTATTTATTTTATTTTGGATATTTTGGCAGTGGATTTTAATACGGTTTTGGCACTCGCCGTTCTGGAGTGGGGTATGAGCACTTTGGAGAATGCATTTGAGAATTAACACATTAAAAGTGTGTTACCAACACACCCCACAACAGCCCTTCTACTTGGAATTGAGAAATTGAGTCATCATAGTGGTGTTGATTATTTTAAATGGTGCCAACGGTGGAGAGAAATATGCCAAATGAGAGGCTGATTATGGATGTCAATAACTCATCTGGGTTTTGGCCGGGCCCACCGTGAGAGCAGCAATGAGTGATGCTGCACTGCCACCTCCTGGCAATCCGGAAAACTGGACTATGGAACACGCACTCAAGTTTTGTTGGTTATATTAAGGTTAAACTGAATCACAAGTGTTAAAAAACCAGAAAATTACCAGATGAAGTCACATCTAATAGTAAATTCTCATTTCACAGTATTGGGCACTAGTCAATTATCATTTACTCAAACTTTTGACAGGTTGTTGGAACATGAACTGTTAGAAAATGTTCAATTATTGAGGAAAAGGTTCAGTAATGAAAAGTTCAATAATATAGCTATATCAGACAGAAACACAATCACATCTCTTAATTACAGAAAAATGGTTGTTTCTAAAGGTAGTATAATCCAAAATGAGCATTCTGTAAATTATCAATTACTCAATGCTCTGAAATGCTGCGGATGGACAATATATTTGCTCATTAAAAAGTTAAAAACAGGAAAATTCAATCAAATAGTCATATCTAATGCTTTAAATTAATCATTTTGTCATTTTGAGAGTCCCCTGTAGCTTGAAGATAACACATTCTATTAAATACAGTGTCTGCTTTGCTTCTTTACCTAAACAATCATGAATAACTTTAATACTAATGAAGATCTGGTGATGAATTTTGGAGTAAATAAACCTCAGACTGTGTGAAAAAGACTGATGTTACAACATGTGCTGAAAATGTCCAGCATGCACTTCTTTTCTCCCGATCAGGTGGTGATGTGATCTGCATGGAGTCATGTTTGTTATCCAGTACATTCACACCATGAACACTTCCTCCTGTACTGTGCACTGATATATTATACATAGATCACTGCACAACTCTCAGGGTTATATAATTAATGTCCTGTGTTGTGTCCATGAGGAGAACTGAGGGCTTTAATGTCTCACTGCAGTAACAGGCTACTGATGGAGATGGGCGCCGGCTTCCACTCCTACAGATGCGAATATTACCTGAATTGTAATCATGCATGTCTTTTTCACACAGACTGACATATTTTATATTTAGTCCAAAACAGTTACTCATGATAATTTGGGCAACAAAGCAAGCAGGACACCCTGTATAAGCTTAAACCTAATCCTAACCTTAACTTAAACACCTAATCGCAAACCTAACCGTTATATTTACCAAAACTGATGAACGTATCTGTAGATAAAACTCTATACTGCTCTTCTTCATTGAAAGTGACAGCTAATCCTCATAATTCATAAACACCTGGTCAGGTCTAACCAAAACAGAGACGTGTTTGTAATGACTCATTGTTCAGGTGTGCCTGACAATGTTGTGTCTAATATTTTAAAGGTAAAGTGTCCAGAGGTTCTTAGTGAGAACGAGTCAAAATTAGCATTCTGTAAACCTTGATTTTTGTAAGAAAACTACTCGACCCTCTATGTCCTTGTCACTGTATGTGCTTAGGGACAACTCACCTTAAGTGAAAAGGTGTCACATTGAAGAAAACACAGTGAGGTCACACAGATGTATACACACACATACTGAAGCATTTGTTCCTCCCTTCCTCTCTCTCTTTCTTTTTTCCCTCAGATGGGTGTATTTTATCTAAATGCAAAGCAGGTGAGGGCTGCTCCAGTTTCGTGTAGCAGCAGCCTCTCTTGTCTGGGCTCTCCCACTGATAAGAGCCCTACTTTAGCCCACATAAAAGAGCCGGGTATCATTTCCTTACCCCCTCCTTCCAATAAAGCCTCCTCAGCCAACACACACACACACACATCCAAACAGCGCTCTTATTCCCCATGCTACTCAATACCTGCTCTATTTGCTCCCAATTCAAGGCCAAATTGCAGCTAAAGTTACGGCAAATTTGTTTGGAGGAAGAGTTGGTGAGGCTTGGCCGCTTCGGGGCGCAGAGAAGGCCAGAGCGAGAGAGAAAAACGCACAGGGCGAGCTGGCACACTGCAGGCTTTCTGAACCTGACACCACCACTGCCAACAATGGCCCACTTTCACAGCCGATGGATGGGTGGCGGCATGCTCAGCTTACAGGTGTTCACATTGAAAGAGAGAGAGAGAGAGAGAGAGATACTTCAGCTTTGTAGTTGGTACAGATAGTGTGGGCATGAATGGCTGGCACTTCATCCACAGAGTGTAAAAATGCATCAGTGCATCATGATTTTTTAAAGTACCTGTTAAAAGTAATTTATCTTTGAAAACACTCACATTAGAATACACAGACAAAAATAGAAGTGTTATATAGTGTTATCTTGTGTTACATACATTGTAAGGCCATTATAGAGCAGATATTTTACTTTTACATGTGAATGTATTGGGTTTTAACCCTCCCCAAACTTCTCATAACAGTCCAGTATCTTACATTTGGCCTGTTTGTAGTTCTCATCCAAAACCTTGTTTGTTTAACCAATACTTCATTATGTAAAAGCTAACGTGCTGCTGATGATTTTTTTACATTTTATTTTAACCTGTAGTTTTAAATTTTAGTTTAATCTTGTTTGGTAGCCAATCAACCTGCCCATTCCACTCTAGAAGGGTGCAGATTAACACAGGCCTCCTCTGATGCATGTGAAGGCAAGCTCCGCCTCTTTTACAACTGCTGCTGATACAGGAAAGCAAAGGATACCCAGTTCTGATGGATCACCTGGCAGATGCCTGAGCCAGCCGACATTACTTAGTAGTGCAGGGGAGAGAGTGCCATCTTTCCCGGCTGGAGAGAGCATAACCAATTTTGATTGAAATATGTCACTTGACATGTTTATATATATATATATATATATACACAGGGGATAGACAATGAAACTGAAGCTCGATGCAGTCCTCCAGGCTTCCGGTTGAGAGTACGCTGTGTGCGACTGGTTGTCGCTTCTCACCGATGTGTGTGTGTGTGTGTGTGTGTGTGTGTGTGTGTATGAAATGTGTTGATTGTAAAGCGTCATTGGTTGTCTAGAAAGGCGCTATATAAGTGTAATGTGAGTGTAAAAGGGACCAGTTCGCCTCTGCTCTGTCGATCACAGGTGCCAATGCATCGCCGTCCTCCTCTTTCCTCCCCACTACCATCGAGTTGGCCCAGGTCCTGTTGCCCAGGGGGTGGCTAAACTTCTGCCGTCTATCTGTCCGGCAGTGTCTGCTCTAGACCAAATGCTGCAGATGGGGCCTACACTAAAGACCCTAATAATTAACCTCTCTGCTAATATACTCTTTGAGTTTTTATGGCAGATATAGCTTTCTACTAATTATTTAGTCTGAATTGGAAGAAGACTGGTATCTTAGTGTGTAGTGTATATATACACAGGGGTTAGACAATGAAACTGAAACACCTGGTTTTAGACCACAATAATTTATTAGTAGGTGTACGGCCTCCTTTTGTGGCCAATACAGCATCAGTTTGTCTTGTGAATGACATATACAAGTCCTGCACAGTGGTCAGAGGGATTTTAAGCCATTCTTCTTGCAGGATAGTGGTCAGGTCACTACGTGATGCTGGTGGAGGAAACCGTTTCCTGACTCGCTCCTCCAAAACACCCCAAAGTGGCTCAATAATATTTAGACACAAAGACTTGCTGTCTTGGTCACAGATGCGCCAGCAAGACGTGCACCAACAATTTGTCCTCTTTTGAACTCTGGTATGTCACCATAATGTTGTGTGCATTGTAATATACTATATAACTGTGCTCTTACCTGCTAACTGAACCTTCACACTCTGCTCTTACTGGTGCAGTGTGACATTAATGAAGATTGGCCACCAGACTGGTCCAGTTTAGCCATGAAACCTCCCACACTAAAATGACAGGTGCTTCAGTTTCATTGTCTAACCTCTGTGTGTATATATAAATATATATAATTTATATAATTTTTTTGTCATTTTAAATGTAAAATATACATCAAAATAATAAAATAATAAGAACTTTTTGATGTACTGAATAACTTTCTACAGAAAGACGATTGCAGTTCATTCAAGCTGTTTTGAGCTCAGATTTTCACTCCTGCTGCACCCAAACTTCAGCTTTGTAGCTCTTTTAGACAGTGTGGTCGTGAATGATTGTTGTTTATGTGTGCATGCTTGCATATCCATATACAAGGGCATTTGAAATTAGACATTAGGAACAACGCTGCATGATACAATTTAGGCCTAACGTTAAGTACAAAACAAGTTCTCAACTTTGCAAGAGTTTGCATCATAACCCAACAATGACAACAACAACAACAACAACCCAAACCTAAAAAAATGATAAAGCCGTGTCAAAAGGTATCGACCTAAAAATACCAGAATAGCAAATCACTCACTTCACTCTCACAGCCATTTTCATCTATGCATCTATGCTCATCTATTCCCTTTGCTGTGGCTAACCTTTGTGTAGGAAGAGGTAGGGGTTCTGCAAAAGCAGACTCACTATAACAGAGCGTGAATACAGTCTGTGTGCTAAGCTGAAGTCTGTCGAAACCTGGCACAGTTACACAGCTGGGGATATCAACACTGCTGCATAAAATCACCTTGACCAGATGGCTGAAGATAACATGCTTCTTAAAGTAATGAATTAAGTGATTAAAAAGCTCCTATCATTCAAAAGTTTGGACTCACAATTTGGAAGTAATTTCAATCAAATAAAGTTGTAGATAAAACATTCACAGACTCCAAATAATTCACAGGAATAACTAAACTAAGATAAGCTTTATTAGACATGTGTGAAACACTCAGAGAGGGCTATTGGTAACGTTTATCTCAGGTGAGATGTCTCTGTTCATGTCCACATTCAACAAGCGCTATTCCACCAATGCCATATCTACAATTTCCATGTCATTATCATATGAATGACAGATCATGTCATAGGGCAAGAAAAAATGCGCAGCTGTCTGACTCGCTCTGAAAAATGTGTCTCTGCTTATTTAAGCTCCTCTCACAAATATCTAAAAATACATTCAGATTCACGCTATATATGTGTGAAAAGTAGAGCCTTCAAGGTTTCTGGGTTGTGCTTTGATTTGTTTCTTGGATAAAATCTCACAGAGTTATTACTAAATTTTGTTAATATGCTGCCGGCAGGAGAGGCCAATCCAGAAGGTTAATAACTGAGAAAGCTGTAGAAGTAAAGGATTGTGATGGTGGAGGTGCCACATTACACAAAATTAATGCACCAGGAAGAGGTGAAGAACTCTACAACACAAAGCAGAGTAGATTTCCACAAACATCCATCCATCCATCCTTAATCTTAATACTGATCAGGGTTAGTTTCCTACTCCCTCACCAAGCACAGGGCTGGGCATTGCACACTATCCTAGCCAAGCCCGGGACAGGGCGCCAATCCATCGCTGGGCACAGACACACATGGACAATCTAGAGTACCTAATTCACCTGATCTTCATGTTTTTGGACTGTGGGAGGAAACCCACAAAGACACAGGTGGGGTAGGGGACTAACCATGACCCTGATAGGGATTAAGCAGATGAGACAATGGAAGAATAGATGGATGGATGGATGTGTTGAGCTACAGTGTAGCTAAAATCACATTCCTTGCATGTACTAACATACTTGGCCAACAACGTCTGATTCAGATACTAAGCAATAATTTTTTCTCTTAATAACATCTAAAAAGCAGATGTGACCTCATGTTTGACATTTCTTTCTCTGACATTTTCATTCATGTTTCCTTTGCCTAACAGCTGAGAAGAGTAGAGGAAAAAAAATGTTGAACTGAAATGTTAACTGATCGATATATACACCCCCGGTCCCTCCTCTCCTGCTTTCTAAACTAGCAGAATTAAAACGTGTCAAGCGGCAAATGTTAACGGCAGACGCCGGCGATGCTTAAAGACAGTTTAACAGTAAAACAGACAGATCCTGCTGCATATTATGCAGTGCCACAGAGCGGGATTAACACGACTGTCCTGTTAGCACTCAGTCACACAGCAAGCCTCCGAGAAGGTGTCCTTTAAACGACAGCTCAGCTGTCCAATTAGACTTCCTGCTTCCTCTTCATAGTGCAGCAGGAGTTAAACAGACAGGTATTACAGCTGGGCGATAAATTTATCATCACAATACTCAATATACACTGACTGGCCACTTCATTAGGTACACATGCCTTGTGTTTATTTATACAAACTGTAGTCCATCCGTTTCTCTGTTTACTGCGTTATCCAGTTCTACAATGGTCAGGACCACAACAGAGCAGATTATTTAGGTGGTGGATCATTGTCAGCACTGACAGTGACGTGGTGGTGGTGTGTTCGAGTGTGTTGCGGTAGTACAAATGGATCAGACTACGATTTTAACATTAATGTTAGCTCAATGTCTACTCTGTTAGACACACCAGCCTTGTTGGTCATGTATGATGTAAAGTCAGAGACAGTAGCACAGCACAGTTTGTCTTGGTCCTCTAATCCATCATTGGTGGTCACGTGATGCTATTGCTGATAAAACAAAGCATGAGGGTGCAAATAATGTATGCGTACCTAATGAAGTGGCCAGTGAGTGTTTATTATTATATAGGTTTTATAAAGTTTGCCAAACAAGCTGTAATGAACAAAACGTACCTGTTTCTTTAAATTAACCATTCAAGATAAACTAGGAGAAGAAATATTTGTATGCAGTTCATGCAGCTACTGTACATTAGATGATTTTCTCCCCAGTGTGTTTGGTAGCCAATCAATCCACCCATTTGTTGACTCTCCCCATCAGTAGTGTTCCTGACTCTAGAAGGGTGAAGACTAACACAGGCCTCCTCTGATGTATGTGAAGTCAAGCTCCGCCTCTTTTCTAACTGCTGTGAAACATCGTTGCTGGGCAGCCAACACATTCGGAGGAAAGCGCAGGATCCCCAGCTCTGATCATCAGCTAACAGAAGCCTGAGCCAGCCGACATTACTCAGTAGTGCTGGGGAGAGAATGCCATCTTACCTGCACAGACAGAGCTCTTGGATTATTTTATTTTGACACACTGTCGTGCTTTTATGTTATTATGCAGCTGTTAATTTTTATTTATTTATTTATTTTTAGAACATTTTTTTATATATAATAATAATAATAATAATAATAATAATAATAATAATAATAATAATAATAATATACAATATATATATATATATAGTGATGTAAAACAAACACAGTTGTCCTAAAAATACTGATACCCATAGTATACTGAAAAACATACTGAACATGATAACATTATATAGTGTTATAGAGTAAAAGTCATTAGTAGCTCATTTTTGCTGTTGTCATTGCAAAATCTGGAAATATTTCATGTCAAATCAACAGCTGACACAACAAACAGGAAATGGTTATGTGAGTGAAATGAGCTGTTGATACCTGGCACAGTTTAGTCTCACTCTCTAAGCCGTGCCAGTACTGCAAGACCTGTTAAATGTGTGTGAGAATGTGTACCTGAAGAATGTTTGTGAGAATGTTTGTGTGTGTGTGTGTGTGTGTGTGTGTGTGTACAAAGCTCCTTACAAGGAAGGCACAGATGCTCCTCTGAGGAGACTCCCACTCAAAGCAGCTGTTGATGTAGCAGCCAGCGTTGATGAGGAACATGATGCAGCGCCTCACTCTGTTGAAGTTCTGCAAAAGCAACTGAAGAACACAGACACGCTTCAGTCATCGTTTAAGTCAGGTCTCATCAGTCCTACAGGGTCAGAGTCCAGTACAATTTGGTGATTTTCCTGCTCTCAACCCACCCATTTGCTATTACTCTCCCAATCACTTGTAATGCCTGACTCTAGGAGGGTGAAGACTAGCACAGGCCTCTTCTGATGCATGTAAAGTCAGGCTCCGCCTCTTTCGAACTGTTGTTGATACATCCTCACTGCGCAGCCAAGGCGCTCTGAGGAAAGCGCAGGATCTCTATCTCTGATGGATCGGCTGCCAGACTCCTGAGCCAGCGGACATTACATGGTAGTCACCTACCCAGCCGGAGAGAACCCTGGCCAATTTGACGGAGGGTTCCAACTAAGGAGCTTCTGATAACAGTCCACTGAGCCCATATTGTCTAATGCCCATATCACCTAACATTGCCCAGTGATTTAGCAATGGTTATACTATTCCACAAAAAGAACTCTTAATGTCTTATAACAGTGTGAATGGAAGATAATACAGAACATAAACAGTATATAATAGTGTAGATTCTGTACATTCTAGATCAGGGGTGTCAAACTCCAGTCCACGAGGTCTGGTGTCCAGCACAGTTTGTGGATTTCTTAGCTCTGACTCTACAATTAAACCTGCTGAGCTGTTTCAGGTGTGTTTGATGGAGTTTGACACCCCTGTTCTAGAGAAAACATTTAAGAAAGGCATTCTAGATCACCCTGAATGGGAGTGACCCTGACACAGTGAATGAGGAAGAACATTGCAGAATGGTCTGATCAGTCCAACATTTGACTTTGTTGGTGTTTGCTGGAGGGCTGCTGGGATTAAAACGCCTATTAAACTTGATAATTGCTTAGTTGGATCAGCCGTGTCTGAACACTGAAGTCACCAAACTGTGCTGGCCTCCAGCCCTCCGAACCTAGAGCTGGACAAATTTGACTTATTCGAACACCTTCTGAACTGATAAACTGTAGAAAGTAGAAAATGTCCAGCAGGGGCTGCTCTTATTTGTCCAGACTGCTTTTAGTTATGAAGGTGTTCTGTTGGCCACCAATGTGAACTAAGTTATGTTGTATAAACAGCCTTCAGTAGGCATATTAAGCATGTCTAAATTTGATACAAATTGCTACATGAAACAAAATGATTACTACAGGGTGTAAAAGAAGCACATTTTGGCAACTGTCACATCCCCACTTGTGTCGGGGCGTCTGGCACAAAAAATGTGGTAAATAAACGAGAGAGATGGAGCCACACTTTGGAGTCCCACGCCGGTTTTGGCAAACAGTCAGAGACTGGAAAAGCACTATTGTCCCATGGCATTGTTATCTAGGAATAACACCAGAAGACAGAAGACATTTCACAGAACGCAGCCAACAGCCAGCCGGTAGACGTTTTAGAACACAGTGACTTTGTCATTCCTTTTAACAAATTATTTATAATTCAGGCATTAGTCAGAACTGCAAATGACGCTGCGCTCTGGTTTCCCTAACAAGATGAAACACACACAGTCTCATAATGGCTAAAACACCATGGGCTTTGATCATAGCAAATATCTGCATTTACTTTGCCAGACTCTGAGACTCTGCCTTCAAACTAGGCTATTTTACCTGCCATTTGGGACCAATCAAGCCAGAGTGAAATGAGCGGTGAAGTACAACACAAAGTGATGGAAAAGTATATGACACTCATTATATATGATATAGATATATATCATACTTCACCTGTCATTTCACTCCTGCTCTTATATATACACCGTACCAAAAATGTGGACACACCTTCTCATTCATTTTATTTATTTATTTATTTTCCTACATTGTAAATTAATACTGAAGTCATCAGGAATCATGTAGTAAACTTAAAAATGTTAAACAAACCAAAATATGTTTTATATTTTAGATTATTCAAAGTAAACACACAACTGATGTCTCAAACATATTAAGAGGCAAGAAATGCAAGTCATGAACTCTTGACAAGACACCGCTGTTAACTGAAAGCCATTCCAGGTGACTACCTCATAAAGCTGACTGAGAAAATGCCAAGGAAGCTGGCATCTAAGCAAGAGGTGCCTACTTTGAAGAATGTAAAATATAAAAAATATTCTGTTTTGTTTAACACTGTTTTGTTTACTAAATAATTACAGATGTGTTTATTCATAGTTTGGATTACTTTAGTATTAATCTACAATGCAGACAAATTTCAGAAGGTGTGTCCAAACGTTTGACTGCATATCAGCACCAATGTCAAAATATATCCTTTGCAAAATAATAACAGGAGAGATGGTTCATCCACAAACCATATTCCTATATGTTTACTGCAGATATAGTTACTCAGCCAAGACGTTTCTTTAGTTTTGAATAAGGCAAAATAGTCTAATCTTTATAAGAAACACTAGAACTCAATAGTCACCCAAAACAGCTAAGTAATTTCTATGAAAACACATAAAAATTTCAGAATATTGTATAACATTTATTATTTATTTATTTAATGTTATTTATTCATTTTATTATAATTTCATTCAAAACAGTAAACGATCATATGCTATATTCTTTACATGTAAAGTGCCATTTCAAGCTGTTTTGTTTTACTGTTGATCGGTGTGGCTTATGAAAATCAGAAATCCAGAATTACAAATTATCACTTTTTTTTCTTTTTTGAGTTTTGAGTAAATTACCATTCAAATAGTATCAACATTAAAACAAAAAGGTTTGGAATACGTCACTTATAAGAAATATAAAACACGACAGCTTACCTTTTAGAAATAAATTATGAGCAACAGTGACTTATTCACAAATATTCAAATTTATCTAGATCTTAATTATAGTCACAGAGTTGTCAGTGAGGTTTAGGACACAATATGGCTTACTACGGCTATAAACATGAATGAATGTGACTAATAGTGAGTTCAGACAGCAGCAGGGCTTGAAGACTGATCATTAGAATTGATTCTAGAACAGAACTTCTTATTTTGAGTCAAATATGACAAACATGGTATTCAGATAAGATTGTATGTTAATTTTTACAGCTCACATTAAAGCATCCTGTGTACCACATGGACTGGTCTATAAGATCTGGTTGCAGTTTGAGTTTAAGTCGAGAGACATCTGTGCTAATTATAAAACATAAGTGGGTAAATAGAAGCTGTTTTTTTAAGAAAATTTTTTTAAATACATTTTAGAGCTTTTCTATTTTTACACAATATAACGTCCAATTGGCTTTAAAGAAATGAGAAATGGAGATACAATGTTTTGTTCTGACAGTGATTATTATGGAGTATTAGAAGTTTCAAAAAAAGTTTGATCTCTTTACTTTTTACGACTCTTCACACACTCATGTGCCCACACACACACAGAGATTCACACACAGACTCTCTTAAAACGGCAAGACTGGCTAAAAGAGGGCCAAAGTGTCGAGCGTGCACTTTTTGGAGCTCAGAATGGTTCGACTGTGCTGTGAACTCGGTGTGTGCGTGTGTGTGTCAGTGACAGGCCTGATTTGGGACAGCCCCTCCAATTCAGCTCTTTGTCCGAGGGGGACACATTGAGCGGGCCGACAATGAAGTGCATTGCAGCGGTGCCACCGAGGGCCAAGCTAAAGGATGGCCAATCTACTTATGCACCCCCACAACTGACAGCATGACATTTCTATTCAGCAGCTCCAGAGGAGAGGGACCAGAGTGAGAGGAGAGTGAGGAGAGAGAGTGACACTGTTGTCTATATTGTGTGTCAAACATACTCTTCTCTTCAGTAGCAGCTATTAACACGGTGCTTACGGCAGAGCTTTTTTTCCTTTTACCTGTTTAGAAACTCGAGGCTCCTCTTCAATATACTTCTGCTCGATGGGTATCAGTGTCCTGAGGCCGGCTTTCACCTACAAACACACATCTACATTTGACAAAAGTCATGGGAAATTTTAAGTCAATGAAATAAATGTTTGAGGCTACATGTTGAACTTACTGCCAAAAGGAAAGGAAGGGATAAAATGAAGTTTATCTCACTTTTAGCATATTGAAATTGTCAAAAGTGTGAATTCTAAGCTTTGAATCAATATCGTATTTATATTTGTAAATAAGAAAGGCTGTATGTTATGATTTTAATATACTGAAAATAGTGATTTGCTTAATATCTGGCAATCGAAATTCCAAACAAGTAATAAAAAAAAAAGAGTGAATAATTTATGGCGAACAATGACATTATTAACAAAAATAGTTTTTTTTCTAGTTCCTGGGCGTAGACAGGAGCTAGAGTGGAACTTTGACTCCTTGGCTTCTGGGCTAAAGCCGAGGGCTGTAGGTTAACACCCTCTTTAACTTATTTTCAAGTTCAGTGTTCAATAAATATGTTTACGCTGCAGTTTAGTAATAGTTTTTCTTTGAAATAAAAATATATTTAGACTATGTAATTTATGAAATGGTGAAAAAAAGTGGCAAACTTAATGAAACACTGGCAGAAATTTGGGCCCAACATGTTCATTTTTATGCATCTCATGTTGAAAATGCAGGACTATGCATATGTACCTTTTATATTACAAACAGTACTGGCAAACTTGTTGATACTCAATTGTGCAATTATGTTTAAATAAAACAGCAAAGTCACAGTAATAACTGTGTAATAACTGTGTAATAACTGTAATAACTAATAACTGTAATAACTGTATAATAACTGTAATAACTAATAACAGTGTAATAACTGTATAATAACTGTATAATAACTGCGTAATAACTGTGTAATAACTGTATTAACTGTGTAATAACTGTATTAACTGTGTAATAACTGTAATAACTGTGTAATAACTGTAATAACTGTATTAACTGTGTAATAACTGTAATAACTGTGTAATAACAGGTGCAAAGCCATTGGCCGTGGCTACTGTTTCTCTTCTATATTGTATCAGAGCAGCTATACAGAACCTATGACTGATCACTCCATACTTCTAATGACTGATCTCGCGCTCTTCCTCCATTTCACGTGTTTGGTGCCACATGGCCATGTGCCGCTCTCTCGCTCTGCCACCTAAAATGGCGGCCACGGCACGAACAGCGGCACCCCCACAAACAAAAGCTTAAGGAGAGAGGAGAGCCTTTCGATAATTAAAGAGAAAACGAGGATGAGGGGGACAGCCCAGTGTTCAAACGACAGGAACGGCCACGTTTGAAGAGAACAAACAGTACGAGGTTGTGTGAGTGGGAGAGAGGGAGGGGACGAGCAAAAAGAGAAAGAGAGAGGGACTTACAGCATTATAAATCACATCTAGCTCGAGAAAGATGACCCCTTTTGTTGGCCCTGTCAGCTCCTTGCTTTTCAAGGCGTAAGCTTTCCGTTCACCATTTTGGATCTGTGGGAGAGGGACATGACAGCCGTCTGTCTGGCAATACCCAGCTGAATACACTCCTCGCATGACCTCTGACCCCCAGCTGCTGCATCTGACAGAGAGCCCAAAACAACTGTGGCGGCTCTGACAAGTACCTGTTCATTACGCCCCAACCACTGTCAGCCGCAAATTAACTATCCTGGGGGATCAGCCTGGGAGCACACATTACGCTCTCATGCTTTTTTCCCCCTTTTCTCCTCCTCTTTTTTGTGGTAAGGAGGTTAGTTTTATCAGTCCCGTGTTGCTTTTCTCACCTAGAGGTACAATTAAGGGTCACCAGTATGATGGTACTGAATCCTCATCATGATCAATTAAGCCACAATATATTTTACTGCAACTATCAAACACATTTTCACTACTTTTATCTCTTAAAAGCTCATTTTAGGACTGATTTAGTTGAATAAATGCCATTATACATAATCTGATGACTATGCTGGGATTATGTGTGTATTATGTACGTTCAAGTGCATCAAATCTGAGAAAAAACTAAATACTGTCTTCAAGTATTATATTTTGCCATATCATACACCTTAAAGCACAACAGACAGTTCTCAAAGCATTTTTACTGGAAATACATCCCACTGAAGTGGCTCAAGACTTACACTTAACAACGGAATGGCCACTTTTCCCAAAAAGTCAGCACTTCGATCTCGATCTTCGTCGTAAACTGTAACCTCCAGCACGGAGTGGATGTCTTTCACGTTGCTGGTTGAAAGACAAAATCAAAATGGGGAGGGAGGGAAGGAGGGGAGTCATTGACTAATATTAAACATCGAAAAAAGATCTTTGAAGTCATGGAAAAAAAATTGATTCATTTAAAGCCTTAGTGACAGTCTCCATTGTGTGAGGGTTAAAAAAAGATGCAGCGATTCTCCCTTTGAAATGCTATCTTTGAAAAGTAGGCTAAAGAGTGGAAGAAAATGAGGTTATTCTTAAAGAGACGGGCACTCCAAGGAGAGGCTAGATTACCCGGCTTTCTATGGGAATTCACAAATGAATTTCCAGCCGGGCAGATTGAAAGATTATGAAAAAACATCAATGGAGCAACCTCTAGATTCCAAACTAATATGAGAAATTATGTACGGTGCATTACCATACAGTACAATGACTGAACTTGCACAGGGAGTGTAATTTCATCCTGAGGTTAATCTTGGTCCTTAAGGAAAAAAAAAAGTTTACTTATATGTAACAAGTCCATGTAGAGATACGGATGTAAAACTAAATTAATATGATTTAAATGTTCTTTTGGTCTTAATGTTCATTTTTCTTTTCTTTTTTCTTTTTTTTCCATTATGTACGGTACCAGTCAAAAGTTTGGATACACACATTTTTATTATTTAAAAATGTTCTGCATTGTAGATTAATACTAAAGTCATCCAAACTATGAAACACATGTAATTATTTAGTAAACAAACAAGTGTTAAATAAACCAGAATATGTTTATATTTTACATTCTTCAAAGTAGGCACCTCTTGCTTAGATGCCAGCTTTATTGGCATTTTCTCAGTCAGCTTTATGAGGTAGTCACCTGGAATGGCTTTCAGTTAACAGCTGTGCCTTGTCAAGAGTTCATGACTTGCATTTCTTGCCTCTTAATGTGTTTGAGACATCAGTTGTGTGTCTACTTTGAAGTAAAATATAAAACATGTTTTGGTTTGTTTAACACTTTAAGTTTACTACATGATTCCTTAAGTGTTCCTTCATAGTCTGGATGACTTCAGCATTCACTTACAATGTATGAAAAAAATATAAAAACATTAAATGAGGAGGTTTAGTAAACAGTAAATCTGCCAGTGTTAAATCAACACTATTAGAGTTAAATTAACACTTGAGAGTGTCAATATGTAACACTCTCAGTGTTAATTTAACTCTAATAGTGTTGATTTAACACCGGCAGATTTACTGTGTACTGTAATTATTAGTAGTATCAATTTTATATCATGTGGAAGAAAACAAGGCATTAATGAACAGATAATGGTCACTAACATTCTGAAATAAAATTAAAATGAAACTATACTACAAACTTACAATGTGAAGACTTTATTCCACTCCGGGTTGAGGTTTTTGTACACGGTGTGAGTCTGCAAGCGGTCATTGCTGAGCTCCACGACACAGAAGGGGTCACTCTTGCCTGTGAGGGACACACAGACACACATTAACTTTATCAGCTGCAGACTGGTTGTAATCCACTGGCTGGTGCACTAAGAGATGGCAGAGTTTCTCTGTACCTGATAAAGGCGTGGGAGAGCGGGGCCGTGGGGCTAAATCATACCCCAGCGCCTACTTTAAAATACACCACAGCTTAGGGGACAATTTATCATTGCTGAACTGATTTGATGTATTCATTTTTGCCTGTCTGTAGTGTCATGGCCTCACGCTGTACTGATAATGTTGGCCTCCACACACACAGATAAGAGTTTCAGCACCGCTGCCCTTGGCCTTAGAGACACACACACACCTCACACACTCACAGATGGTCACCTAATGAAGTTCAGCTACACACAGATAAAGATGCAAATGTACACACTGCTGATCATTGAAACTGCTATTGTCAAGAAAGTCATAACAATGAATGTGCTTAAAAATTAAATACACTTGAAAAAATTTATTTTAAATGATGAAATGCACAAATCTATTATATACACATTATTAATCTGATATATTAGGTATATATATATATATATATATATATATATATATATACATATACATACTGTGCTGTAAGTATTTAAAAAAACTTTCCCCACAAAGCAGCTTTTTGTGTGAAAAGCATCAACTTTGAGTAAATATTTAACAAGTATCCTACATCATCTAAAAAAAAAAAAGAAATAATAATTATTACCATACGCAGCCAGCTCTAGAGAGATATTAAATCAAAAACAGTGGCCTATATGCTTTGAAATGTGCTATTAAAATACACATGTAAATATATTGAAGTCATTTAAAAGGAGAACCAACAAAACTCAAACAACAAAAATCCTAATTTTAGCTTTGATCTCAACTTTGAACAAAACATTTGGGAGCGTTTTTATTGTTTGTAAAAGAACGTGATTTTTTGAAAAGATGGGTCAGAACACAACAAAGACGTGGCGGTATTCCCACAACGGAATAATGTTTTGTTGGTAATAACACAAGCTAATATAACCTGAGAGTATTCCACAAGTTCTTCACAACAAAGTAAAAGAAGGGTTTATGCATCAATTCCCAGCAGATGAGTGAGATTGCCATTGATCTTTGGGAGCTGATAAAAAATGGTGCGACAAAAGCAGGACATTTAGGTGACGTGCAGAATAAATGTCACTGTGATCAATGCAAAGTCCTGGCTGTCACAAGCCCTATCACTTTCAGGAACTCATCGATCGGGCCAGTGCTGGATAAGTTCATATTTGGAATCGATGCATTTATGTGCTTGTGTTCAAATTCAAATGCTGCAATTATTTGTAAATGGCACATTCACTTGTAAGTATATTATATGCAGTGTCTTAAATGCATGTGCTTATTGTCAATGTACAGTACCAGTCAAAAGGCTCATTCAATGTTTTTTTTTTTTTCCTACATTGTAAATGAACACTGAAGTCATCCAGACTATGATGGAACACATAAGGAATCATGTAGTAAACTTAAAAGTGTTAAACAAACCAAAACATGTGTTAGATTTTAGATTCTTCAAAGTAGACACACAACTGATGTCTCAAACACATTAAGAGGCAAGAAATGCAAGTCATGAACTCTTGACAAGACACAGCTGTTAACTGAAAGCCATTCCAGGTGACTACCTCATAAAGCTGACTGAGAAAATGCCAAGAAAGCTGCATCTAAGCAAGAGGTGCCTACTGTGAAAAATATAAAATATAAACATATTCTGGTTTGTTTAACACTTGTTAGTTTACTAAATAATTACAGACGTATTTCTTCATAGTTTGGATGACTTTAGTATTCATCTACAGAACATTTTTAAATCATGAAAAACCACTGAATGTACAGAAGGTGTGTCCAAATATTTGACTGGTCCTGTAAGCAATGCGTGAGGCTGATATATTGTTGGAAAATTCAATCTAGAAATATGCATTTTGCATGCAGCTAGTATTAGAAACACCATGCAAACATGCAAATAAAGTCCTCCATATTCCATGAATGATGTGAAGTGGCTCCAGAAATGACCTGAATAAATTAGACAGCATTTGTAAATTAAGCTCTTCCAGACGTTTCTAATTGTTTGTACACAAGCATTACATTTCTCTGTCTAAACATGTTTGTCATATCAAGCAGAGAGAAGCAGTTAATGATAATGCTTAAAATTAACACACACTGATAGGCAGAGAAACAAACTGCACATCCTCATACTACAGTCCTGCCTATGACACTCGTCCTCGGCGATGCACTTTGACCTTGTTTGTGAGGCGGCTGTCTGAGCGGATTTCACGCTTCGCCTGGGATGAAACTTTGACTCCCCAGGTGTGGCCGGCGAGACACCCTCCACGGGTTAATTTCGGGCGAGCACACTCCAACTGGTGAGATGAGTTCAACCTCATTTTGGCTCCAATTTGACGAGCTGAGTGCAAATGTGCGGTGCAGTAATTACATTTTTCAGGTCTGGAAGGCGTCTTAAATGAAATTCGGGGACGCATTATGCAGGAGTCTGCATGTAACAGCCACGTCCAGACACTGCACATTTCACTCTATATGGTACAAACATGGCTGTATATGATTAAGTTTGAAATAAGCTAACAAAACATTTTAATTATGGCATCAAACAAGAGTTAGTGATTGTTGTTGGTGTAAACAGTTTATTATAATTGTATTTAAGCACTTTTATTCACAGTAGTGTTCCAAAGCAGCTTTCCTATAAGCCATTAATGACCAAATAGTGTTTTTAAATGTACATATTAAACATAACGAGATGGTACTTTGTGGTCAAATCAGAACATAAACTACAAACACAATAACTTTGTAATAACACGCTAATTTTGTTCACACTCATCTGTGTGGTGGTGCAACAGCACTAATGCTTTAGCATTGATCCAGTTTATTCCTTGTGGTATGACTATGAAGCTGCTGGTTTGCATTCCGACAATAAAATGTTGCATTTCTGACCTCTAGTGGATGTTTTTGAGCCTAACTTACCTCTACCGATTGGTAGAGATGACACAATCACATTGTGTTAAGTTCAACACCATCTTGCAAAAGATATTGTGACTTAAATGTGCTCTACCAAATGGTTGAGCAGAATTTAAGGGTTAAGTTATTATCAGAATGTATCTGTACAATGATACAGTACCACATACTTTACATCTACATTAGAACACTATGCCACTTCAAATCTAAACTTCTAAAGAATCACGCAGCTGGTTCTGTTCTCCTTAAGTACATAAAAAGCAGCCCAGCCCTATTCAGCCCTATACAGCAGCCCCATAACAAATAAGAAACTGAATTTTATTTATGAAGTCATTAATATAGAGACTCAGCCCAAAAGCTGCAGGTTGGTATTCTGTCTGCTGAATACCATAAATGCTACTGCTAATACTGAGTTGTATTTGTAATAGCCACTCACAGGATTGTGTAATACGGTTCCGTCCAGTGAGAGCCGGTGCAGGATATCAAGCTGAATAGGGCTAGTCAGAGGGGGAGCAAAGCCTACTCTGCCTAAGCACTGTTGGTTTTTACACACTCTGCCCATTTATTCTACACAGTTTGGAGAGCAGGCTCTCCAGATAAACGCCTCAGTTAATTACAAAGAGGAACAGGCCGACAGAACGAGAGAGAGAGAGAGAGAGAGAGAGAGAGAGACTATAAGGAACTAACCAGACCCATTTGGACACTGGAGTGCAAGCGAGGTAAACCAAGGATGAGAATACATTAAGCTCCCTCTTGCTCAAAGCTCTCTCTCTCTCTCTCTCTCTCTCTCTCTCTCTCTCTCTCTCATCCTCTCCCTGTCTGTTCTGAGCTCTCTATTAGAGAAGCCACTGTTCCGTGGCCCATAACCCTGTTGGCTGACGCCTCGGTGCCAGGGCCCGTTTGAGACGACGGGGCCCCGGGGGGCCTCAGGCTCTTCCAAAGGGAGGTTTGTGAGCCGCTACTTTATGGCGGGAAAAAGTGTGAAATCAGAGCTCACAAGGTGGCCTCGGTTACCTTGGGAACGCCGTACCACTCTCCAAGGTCAACGTAACAGGCTGGACCCCTGGATTGGGGGGGGGGGCACTGCTGAGCTGTCACACACAGGAGTGTGTGTCTATGTGAATGTGTGTGTGTGTGTGTGTTAAAGGGGTTTTTGCCGTCGAGCATGTCTTAATTAAAGAAGGCTAGAGACGTAGCAAAGACAGAGAAAACACACACACACGCAGATGAGATGAAGTGTGTGAAGAAATCCTTCAGGCACCTAATGTTAATCCTGCACTGTCTTCCTCTCTCTCTCTCTCATCTCTCTCTTCTTCTTCTTCGTCTGGCTAATAAAATAAATAAAAAGAATAAATGACCGTACTCTTCATAGCCTTATGAGCTGTGATAACACAGACCCTAAAATGTTGTTCTTAAAAGGCAAACAATTTCAGAACTTATCACCATTATTATATTTCAACAAGTTAAATTTAAGACATTTTAGAACCTTTTTAAGGTCAATATGAATGTGATATAAGACCTATTTCATGTCAATACTGACACAGTACAAGTCCCAGGATTACCCAGAAGTAATGAATGTATGGAGTCAGACTTTAGTAATCCTCCTGATGTGAAAACAATAACATGATGGTTTCCTGACTTACTAAGTGACATTAATGCTTAAGTTCCTAATTTGAGTATTCTCTTGATTACATTTTGTCATGTCAGCCCACATAACATCACTACACACCAGTTGGGTGAGTTCTGACACATTCAGACTGGGGTGACATCTATGTTCAAGGTTACTGGTTACATGTTGAGTTCCATGTTGTCATTGGTCCCAAATCAGATTCCACAATAATTCATTCCATGTTGGGTTCCATGCCATCATTGGGTCCATGTTAGTTTCGATGTTGCCACTGGTTCCATGTTTAGTTCCATGTTGTCATTTGTTCCAGGTTGGGTTCCATGTTATCACTGGTTCCATGCTGGGTTCCATATTGGGTTCCATGTTGTCATTGGTTCCATGTAAGGTTCAATGTTGCCACTGGTTTCATGTTGTCATTTGTTCCATGTTGTCATTGACCCCATGTAAGGTTCAATGTTGTCATTTGTTCTATATTAGGTTTCATGTTGTCATTGGTTCCATGTAGGGTTTCATGTTGTCACTGGCTTAATGTTGGGTTCCATGCTGTCATTGGGTCCTGTTGGGTTTGGTGTTGTCATTGGTTCCATGTTGGGTTCAACATTGGCTTCCATGTTGTCATTGGTTCCATGATGGGTTAGATGTTGTCATTAGTTCCATGTTGGATTCCACACTGGGTCCCATGTTGAGTTCCATGACATTACTGGTTCCGGTTGGGTTCGATGTTGTCTTTGGTCCCATATAAGGTTTGATGTTGTCATTTGTTCTATGTTAGGTTTTATGTTGTCATTGGTTCCTGTTGGGTTTGATGTTGTCATAAGTTCAAGTTGGGTTCTACATTGGGTTTGATGTCATTGATTCCACATTGGGTTCCATGTTGTCACTGGTTCTACATTGGGTTTAATGTTATCATTTGTTCTATGTTGGGTTTCATGTTGTCATTGGTTCTGTGTTGGATTCCATGTTGGGTTCCATGTTGTCATTGGTTCCATATTGGGTTAATGTTGTCATTTGTTCTATGTTGGGTTTCATGTTGTCATTGGTTCCATGTTGGGTTCCATGTTGTCACTAGTTCCATGTGTGGTTCCATGTTCATTGGTTCCATGTTGGGGTCCATGTTGTAATTGGTTCTGTGTTTGGTTTCATGTTGTCACTATTTCCATGTTAGGCTCCATGTTGATTTATACAAAATTCTAATGTTTTTGTATAGTGGTATTTACAACTGATGGCACAAAGCAGTTTTACAGACCTCCAGCTTCACAATAAGAAGCTGCTCATGAGCAAGCCAGAGGCTACAGTGGTGAAGAACAGTTTGTGTACAAAATGACCAAACACTACATTCATTTCATAATTCAGGTCATTTTTAAGACCTGTGAAAATTGTATAAGACATATTAAGGTCTAAATGTCAGATTAATGATTAATACAACTTTTTACGGGACTGCAGAAATCCTTTAAAGAGAGAACTTACTTCCAAAAAATATGACTGAAACCTTATTCCAGACTAAAGGAACAAGACAGAGGTCAAGTTCCAAAAAAAGTAGCACAGAAAAAAAAATCACTTGAATTTAACTCACACAAACTGAAGAATGACTCCAGCAATGAGGTCAGACTGTTTCTGAGGGACTTGCAAATGTAGTTTTTTGACATAACAAATGCAGATGCGCATCTTTGTTTTGTGCTAGTGGGGTATTAGCACTGAGGAAAAGGATGGCCTGTAGTAAGTGTTTTTGTTAATGGTCCTGTCTCTTGTACTCCGAATAGAAAAACAGCGTTGTTCGTCGGCTCCAATCTCTTTTCAGCCTGATAATACATACTGCCAGAAACTAGGCCTGTCCATGGTAGACTTAATTAAAAAGAAGAATTAATGGAAAAGGAAGAGAAGCGTGGGAAAATACGTGTCAGGCACACACTCAGGAGCCTGAAAAGTGTCTTCCATCCATTAGTAAAGCACTGAAGGCTCTTGTTATACCTTCATTGTGAAGACAAACCAATCCTCTTTGGATCAGTCATTGGAAAAAGTCTATTTTGAGTACACTGCATGTGCATGGATGTGTATATTTATTTGTATGTGTGGATATTCTCACCTGTAACATCAGCTGCCATCAGTCCTTCTGCCCGAATGACCTTCACCTGCACTACACCAACATCTTTAATGTTGTGAAAGGATCGCAGCAAACTCTGCAGGGTCAGAGTGGTTACAATCACAGCATTAGAGCTCCATATGCAATGCTTATGATATCAAGACAGTGTAAACACAGTACTGTGGAGTAGTAGGCAGTTTTGTCAATTAGATTTAGAAAGGACAGTAAGGTTTGACTCAGAAATACTAATATTCTCTTAAATATAAACAGTGATTTCTGAATATGGATGTGTCTTGAATTTCCCCTCGGGGATCAATAAAGTATCTATCTATCTATCTGGTTTAACCCTTTCCAAACCTCCTGGCAGTCCAGTATTCATTGTAGTTCTCATTTAGTAACCAATACTTCATTATATGAAATCAAGTGTGCTGCTAATGGCTGATTACATCTGGAGCCAAACATTCCAAGTTAATTTTATTGTTTTCTGTTTGTGAACACACCACCATGATAAATAGTTTAAAACAATACAGTTTAAATAAAGATTTTTGCACACCACTGTACATGGCTACGTTCACATTACCAGGCTACAGTAACTCAAATCAGATTTTTTGCCTTAACCCTCTAGAGTCTGAGGGTAGCTCAGATACTGATGTTTCTGACATGGCTTGACTTTTTTTTACTTATTACACATATCTAAAATGATTTTTTCCAAAGTGTTACTCAGGCTTTTGTTCAGTACAAACTCAGCAACAACAGTGTCAAAACAGTAAGAGTGTCATAAATCTATATTTTGATGAAATCTGCCCTAAACTTAGACTTTCCAAAAACCTATTTTCAGATGTGCTGATATATTGTGTAAAACACATATTAAACATTTCTAGTCAAGACTTCTGAGCTCTGAACTAAATAAACAGAGGAGTTTGCTACACACTGGTCATTACGCTTTTTAGAAATATGTTGTTTTATTCCTAAAGATTAGCAAATGTGAGGTGACACACTGTTTACCTCAGCCACTAACCCTACACTGAATATTCATGAGACAGGGGTGATGTCTATTGTTCATCTTCACCTCAGGCAAGATACATTTGTTTGGCAAAAATTCCACTCATTCCAGAACTGGTAATCCAATCAATGGAATATCCTGAATTACCATGTCATTATCATATGAATGACAGATTTTGGTGGGAAAATATGCGCAGCTGTCTGACTCTCTCTCACAGATCTTTCTCTGCATATTTAAGCTCTTCTCACAAATATCTAAAATATATATTTTGATTCAAGCTACATATATTTGAAAAGTAGACTGTTTAAGGTTTCCCAGGTATGTTTTGTTTTGTTTCTAGGATAAAGTTATTATAGAAGTTCATCTAATCACAGATTTAAAAAAGTAAATCTTTGTCATTTATTTTCTTTCCTAATAAGTACAAAATCCCTGCATCCTGCAACCTCTGCCGATTGCATTTTGTAAACCTGGCAACTTTTTTGTTTTTTTGTTTATGACAAAGGCGACAATCATAAACTTATCAATGTGCACATGTGCCATTTCAGAGACAGATGTGTTCACATTACAGATACAGGTGACTTATGTTTCTGAATGTGAACTGTCAAGATCAGATCTGAGCAAAAAATCTGAATTGTCCAATGATGCTTGTAGTGTGTATGTAACCTATGAGCTACATTCACATGGGGGAGGTAAGAAAGCAACAATAATTAGAACAACACTCAAAATGTTGAGGCCGCATGGACAGACTGCATGCAAGCACCCCACAAATGAGCAAGCCAGCATATTGTCACTGCCATATGAAGACCACATCTATTCAAATTCCTTTTATGCAATACCATAAAATCAATCAAATGACCAATCAAATGATTTGGACTCTCATATGCATACAGTCTCAAAATGTACAACATGCAAAATAAGTAATTAGTACTTGTTTGAGGTGTATATTTGTGATAAAAACAGAGCAGACGAATGTACAACATTTCAAATAAAGAAAGTTTAGTAATTGAAATACTCATCCAGTTGGATGTGTACGCTGTTGTGTCTCTCTGCCCATGTATCTGTGCTCATGACTGTATGTTTCAGGTACTTTTCGTAACAGAGCCCAGGTTTATAGCAACCACCCTCATACCAGCCTTCAAATTTCAGCTGCAAACTCTCCATCACCACCCAGGCCTGGTTCCCTAAGCTACATTAGACACCACTGCAAATGACAGGCTTTAGAAGGGGTTAAACTGTTCAAAGGCAAGCACACCTCCAAAGCCTCTTTAAGACTTATGATTTATGAGAGGGCCAATTACACTGGTCCAGATAAAAGCCATTCATTCAGACAGCATAATGCTCCTTAACCACTCCTTTGTGTGTCCAATGGAACATTAAAAGGGCTGACATTTAGCGATGAAACAAACGCTGCATCATACACTAGCTACGTGCCGAACCTGAGGATTTTCCTCATTCCTGTGTGTGTCTCTTTTAGTGCTGAATACTTCAATGTCATGATATTTGCCGCATGTATCACAGTGAATATAAGGTGATCCAGGATTTGTTGTAAACTAAATTTTCATAATAGAAACATATGCAAGTTTTGTGTAAAAATTTACACATTTTTACAAAATTCACATATTTGATTTTCTAACGTTCAGAATAAAGAACAAATTTACCATACTGGGAAAGCCTGTACATACTTATGGTACATTTAATATTGCATGCTAATGTAGCAAAATAATAAAAAATAAAAAAGTTGTGTAGATTTTATTTACATACACAAAATGTAATTTGATCCAAACTTTTGCATTAAACTTATTTAGTTTCACTTCCCAAAATAATCTGAAGCATCCATAACTTCAACAGACATAATTGACCTAATTCTTATGTTATCAACAATACTTTTATCAAACAAATCTAATTAAAATTTATTTAAAATCAATCAAATTTAAAATCAGTATTGTAGCATGACACCAATACTGATATAGACCATATACAGTCCCGTATAGTAGTGGCAATCCTGGTAAAGGTGATTCAAAAGAAATTAAACTTTCGGTAAATCATTATAATCTAACACTGAAAAAGTGAGGAAAAAATGACTAATTTATTCTGAGAAACGATCAAGACCTATATAAAATGTAAACAAAATATAACAATTTAAAAATTTTTTAAATGTATTTTTCACTTTTTTAAAAGTTTATCAGTGTGTCTAGAAACTTTTAAGCAGTAATGCATTACTTCCTTTTTCACTGGGGTATATATATTTGGTGACATTGAGGTCAAATTTCTTTGACAACAGAAAAGACAAGAACACAGAAAAACACTATTCAGAAATAGAGGAACATGTTTTAACCTTAAGTCAGAAAAGCTACTCATCCAAAAATAAAGACCCATATTTACACTTAAGTCAACAATTAAAAAGGTCCATTCAACTAAAACTGATGATAAAAGATAAAATCCCCAAGGATTACTCTTTACTGAGGTTACAAAAAACGTAGCATCTTCGGATGACCAAGTATCCAAAACTACCATCAGTCACCATGCAGAGGATTCAGAAGATTAACCATAACAGCACAGGATTGTTTTTAGTCCAAAGTCCCCGAGCATGCCCCTGCCAAGACACTAAAAATGGCTCATTAGATCTTCCAACAGGAGTGATCTTTGTCCATTACAACACAAAATCAAGCTTCAATCCACTAATCTGAACCTCAGAGAGAATGTGGGGTGAGCTGAAGAGCAGAATGTTCAAGGAATGATCTGCTCTGTATACTCAAACTTTATGTTATAGCAGAGGACATAGTGCTGTTGTATTGGCAAAGGGACATTTAATAATGTATCAAATGCAGCGGTGCCAATAATTTGGTTGTCCCTTATATCCAGCCTATAAATAAATAAATATATATGAACATGAACAGATCAAAGGTTTGCCTATACACATATGCCAATCAGTGGCCTACACAGAGGCTGTCTGAGTTAGAAAAGGACAGATTGCCCAGCTCAAAAAATGCACTTATTTACTTCTGATAATAAAACAATCCAGAATAAGCCAATTATAACTCAAGTTATTACAGTCAGAGCTGGGCTACAGGCTGACATCACTATAAACTACATCTGCCTTTGCCACTTATGAGAAACATTATTGTCAAAAAAGAAAAAAAATGGTACTGGGTGAGTGAGAAGGGGGTGGGAGGGGAAAAGGAGTGACAACAGAGAGATGGGAGAAATCTCTTTGCATGAAAAGGCTAAACAAATAGATCGAAAATTTTAGTGTAAAGAAATCAGGATCAGTTGAGCTGTAGTACATGTACTATTACTACTATTACTACCAATAATAATAACAAAAAAAAGCACAGGATTAAGGTTAGGAATAATAATAATAATAATAATAATAATAATAATAATAATAATAATAATAATAATAATCAATCATAATAATATTTGTAATAATAAAATAATAATAATAACTATTATTATTATTATTATTATTATTATTATTATTATTATTATTATTCCTAACCTTAATCCTGTGCTTTTTTTTGTTTTCCTAGATACTCAGGAAATTTCTGTCCTGGGATTGTACAAAAACACCCCTCAACACACACACACACACACACACACACACACACACACACACACACACACACAGTCCAAAGTGGGGACGGTGCACTGGGGGAGGGGAAGGTGGCGGGGCTGCGGCTTTGATTGACAGCTTGTCACCGTGACGTCTTATTCCATCTCTGTTGTGGAGAAAATGAATGTCACTGCGCGGAGCCTTATGACTTGCTGTCATCTCACAGGCGCTCACCTTTTATCAATGCTCTAAATAACATTTCAAGCCCACCGTCTCCTGCCGGACAATCCGGTCAGGGGACATTAAATCGGATGACTGTGAAATGTCATAATAAAAATGGAATGCTAACAGCTTCCCCCTCCATCCCGCCCTCCTTCTTTCCCTTCTTTGCTCTTTCCGTCTACTCTCTCTCTCTCTCTCTCTCTCTCTCTTCCTTTTCTCACACACACACGTACACACACTCTCAGCTGCATTTGTCTGCGGTGTGATTTTAAAGCCAGAGACAGGGCGAATGTGGAATTGGGTGCCACCACTTGAACAGAGGTCACCCTGGCCCTGACGCCCATTAACGTCCATTACACTCTCTCGCCTTCCCCTTATTAAAATGCATAATTCCTGTCTGCTTACAACAACAGCCGAGGAGAAAAGCAGTGCTGCTCCCATCAACAAGAAAAACATATCAGGAAATAAGGAAATCGGTGCAAAATGGTATCTTTTCACAGCTTCTAGGTTATGTTCTGCGCTTTGCCTGCTTTATCAAACCTTCCTAGAGGGTTCATCTTCAAAAGGAGCATAGAATGCTGAGAGAAGACCAATGCCAGGCAATCAACTTACAGTAAAAGAGCAGAATCTGCTCATGAATACACCATACATCAGCAATATCTTTAAAAAATATGAGTTTGATAAATCCAGGCCTCCAGATTCTGGAGGAAAAACTATAAAGGTTCCTCAAAAAGTTCTTGGCTTGAATGTACATCTCTGGATTGGAAGGTCTTTACACTTTACCTTGCACCTTCCTATCTCTCAACATCTGCTGAAAAATTCTTCAACACATTCATTTTATAGTGTATAAAAACCATCAGCATCAAGTCTAAAAGCCATCCAGCAGTGATTATTCCAGAAGTATGGCCGGATCTTCAGGTGTGCTTTTGTCTGCTTCACGTAGAGTTCTAAATGAGAGCGTACGAGGAACGACGTGACCTCGGAATTGACAGGTGGACAGGCTTTTAGCATCAGACATCTTCATCACGAGCTTTCTGGGCCATTAACACACCCTGACGAGGCACTCAGCTCATCCGGCCTTGCTCACCCCATATGCAAACAGCTGAAAGTCATCTGATATGCCTTTGCCACTTTAATGATGTACGTGAAGCAGCCGAGAAGCTGCATTAAGAGATTTAATTGCGTTTCGTGCTAGCCAACCCCACCCCCACACTTTGTGGCGTTTACGGCGTAAGAAGGGAAGCATCTACAGCTTCAAAGCCACCCCATCCACCTCCATCTTCCTTCTGAACGCTTTATTTGTTTGGTAAACGTCAGCAGTGGGCTAGCGCTTAAGGGACTTAAGAGTTGATGACTAAAGCTGGGTGCTTTAATTCGTCTGGCCATCTTCAGCTGATTTTACAGTGATAGAAAAGTGGAAAGCATTTGACGACTAACCCCACCATCCTCCCCCCTCCACCTCACTTCTCCCCATCCGCAGACGTAGCACCACCTAGCCTGAGCTAATCTGTTTAAGGAGTATTGTGCGGCATTAGCAGCAGCACTTCATGTTATCTGCCCGGCTTGATAAGGTACATCTTTATTAAATTCCCTTCTTTGAAAGGGTGTCAAGCAGGGAAAAGGGAATATGCTAATAGTGGGGACAAATTAAAGTCCCTCTTTTTAAATCCACTGTCCCTCCCTCCCGCCTTTCCGTCTCCAGCCTGCATATCTATCCCCATCAGACTGCAGGCAAGGGTGCTAATGAATGCCTAGATGCAGAGGGAGGGAGGAGGGGGAGAAAAGGAGAGCAGAAAAGGAGGGAATGAGGGAGTAAAACGTCTGTCCTTTTTCTGGGTGGGAGGGAGGAAAAAGGAAAAAAAAAGACGACAAGACTTGAGCAAGGTGAAATAGCTTTTCTTTTCATTTTGCATACCTACCCCTCCCAACTCCCCACCCATGCCATGTCTCTCTGGCTATTCTCCATCGCTAGGCTTTCAAAGAGCTCCTTGCTTCTTTGCTCGGTCTAAGAGCTCCCCCTTGTGGACGCGTGAACGTTGGGCGCTCCGCCGTTAGCCAATGAGCCTCCGTTCTCGCTAATGTGGGTCAGCCCGCATGCTGTTTGGCCTGTGGAATGCTTCCGCTGCCACTCCGCCAATGATCAAACACATCTATCAGCATGACTTTCCACTTCAATTAGAGCAGAATCTGCACAAACCGTCCAGCGCTTACAAGACACCTACTGACGATGAGCTAGGATACCTAGCTAGTGATTTCGGTGGCCGTGTGAAAGCTGAAAGCCTTCAAACTTTAAAGCTGGCTCCTCTTAGAAAGAGACACAAAAATTCAAGGGCTTCATCGGCACTATTATTCCAAAAAGCAGATGCATCAGAGGTGGTTAGTGCCCCTTTTTATTTCGGCCCTGTCCCCTGCTATTGCCATGTAAAGAGATGGCGGAGAGGCACAAATGGCAGCGAGCAAAGGGTTAACAGGCCAAAAACAAAAGGACAGGCTGAGAGCTTTGTACAAGCTAGAGGGCTGGAGGGCCCCGGGGCCACTGAGGGCCAAAGGCCCCCATACAGGGACACTGGGCTCCTTTCAGTCCTGGCCTTTCAACAGTACACCCAGCGTCAAAAGAGCCTGTCACATCTCCCCCCCCCCCCTTTTTTGCTCCTCTGCTCTAACACTCTCTGTCCCAATCAGCTCCTCTCCTTCTCTCTCTCTGTCTCACTCCTCTCCTCATCCCTCTCTTCAGAGAGCAGGGAGGCCCAATCCTGTGCTCTCCAGGCCTGAACCAATCTCTGGCCCCCAGAGGTTGAGCAGCTTTGAAAAGGAGGTCACATCATTGAGGTGCTGCCAGGTCTGAGAACTCAGCGCCAAGCAGGCAGACAATTCAGCAGGGTGGTGGAATGGATGTACATATGGAACAATATATAAACGGGAGAGCTGCTTCAATACAATATTTTAGTGAATTATGTATGCAAACATGGACACACAGGCTTCTGCAATGTACACTGAAGCAATATACATACACTAACATGTGGGCATCACTTCTGTACTGAGAAGAGTCCAACAAACACTTCTGTGGATGGTGTAGATGGTGGTACATCAACATCAATCAGTGTCCATTACACCCACTGGTCACTTTATTAGGTACATACTGTACCTTGTATCTACACTCAGTGTCCTATGACCATACAGGTGCACTTTGTAGTTCTACAATTACAGACTGTAGTCCATCTGGTTCTCTGTATACTGTGTTAGCCTCAATTCACCCTGTTCTTCAATGATCAGGACCCCCACACTGCAGGTATTATTGGAGTGGATCATTCTCAGCACTGCTACTGGTACGAGTGGATTAGTAGAGCTGTTGATGTTTTTAAACTCCTCAGTGTTTACAGTGAACACAGTGCACCAAACAAAACTATTCAGCTAACAGCATCCTCAGTGAGGTACTAGAGTATGACCAAGAGCTACTGTCTCTGAGTTTACATCTACAAGGTCAACCAACAAGGCAGCTCTATCTAATACAGTGGAATTTGAGTTAACATAGTATTTCAAATCTCCAGCAACACCACTGGATCCACTCATACCAGCACAACACACATTAACATGGCACCAGCATGTCAGGGTCACTGTAGTGATGAGAATGACCCACCACCCAAATAATACCTGCTCTGTGGTGGACCTGTGAGGGGTTCTGACCTGTGGGGGATCCTTGATGAACAGGATGAAAGGAGGATAAAGTACAATGGGACTACATTTCGTCATTATAGAACTACCTACCTATAAATTAAAATATATGGACAGTTGAGCTGATGTGTAGATATAAGGTATGTATACCTAATCGGGTGGGTAGTGAGTGTATAGGTGTTTGTGATGTGTAGGTACAAGTTAAGTGTACCAAATAAACTGGCAACTACATGTAGGGCTTAAACACTATAATGTTATGGCTTGTATGTAAGCCCAGTGTGTATATATATATATATATATATATATATATATACACACATATATATACAGGGGTTGGACAATGAAACTGAAACACCTGGTTTTAGACCACAATAATTGATTAGTAGGTGTAGGGCCTCCTTTTGCGGCCAATACAGCGTCAATTCGTCTTGGGAATGACATATACAAGTCCTGCACAGTGGTCAGAGGGATTTTAAGCCATTCTTCTTGCAGGATAGTGGCCAGGTCACTATATTTATAGTCAATATTTAGACACAAAGACTTGCTGTCTTGGTCACAGATGTGCCAGCAAGACGTGCAGCAACAATTTGTCCTCTTTTGAACTCTGGTATGTCACCATAATGTTGTGTGCATTGTAATATACTATATAACTGTGCTCTTACCTGCTAACTGAACCTTCACACTCTGCTCTTACTGGTGCAATGTGACATTAATGAAAATTGGCCACCAGACTGGTCCAGTTTAGCCATGAAACCTCCCACACTAACATGACAGCTGTTTCACTTTCATTGTCTAACCCCTGTGTGTGTGTATATATATATATATATGGGAAAATAGTTTTTTTGACATGTAATATGTAACATTATACTAAATTCTAGCCTAGACATGGACAAATTCTATGCTCCATGACTTTTGTTAATATAGTCACTTAAACTTGAACCTCAAAACTCTAAGCAAGCCTTGTAGTGGTTAAATGTAAGTAACTTATGTGTTTGGACAAAAGCACTACAATTTTTAATGGACTTTTGGCCAAACTTCTGTAAAGCACATTAGTAAACTGAACACGGATAGACCTCAAATCAGCACCTCGGTGTGATTAAAGCTCAAATGTGTTTGAAGTCATTGACACTCACGTATCTGTGGAGGATCTCTCGTCTCTCATGTGGATCATCCAGCATGTTGACTGACAGGTCTGAGATGGAGACGGCAGCGGAGGCAGTCAGGGTGACCAGCAGCACCAGCGTGCCCTCGCCCTCCTCCAGCAGGAGGTCCAGTCTGTGCGTGCATTCTTTTGAGAGGAGAGAAAGGTCCACCTGACACCTGAACCACACACACACACACACACACGCACACAGACAGGATTATTATCTTCAACACAAAACACACCAGGCACAGATTGTGCCTGATAAGACTGGGTCACATGTAGAACTATGACACATTATGCATCCTGACTCTGGAAAGTGACCAAGCAGAGAGAAAGAGAGACATTTACATAGTGCTGGAGTGTATTCCCATATAACACTTTCACCGTGTCCCTGCTTCCTGCAGTGAAGTGACAAGCTCATAAGTGCTGTAAGCAACTGGTCATCTGGCCCACTCTGTGTGTGTAATGAAAGCCTGAACTGAACCTGAATGAGGAGTTAATGTGGACATCAGTAGGGGAGATGAGCATTTAAGGGAGGAGGAGGAACCAATTACAAGAGTGGCAAGAGAACCCATTTAGATGTGCCATCTGTGTGAATGGCAACATGCGTGAGGGAGTGTGTGGGGAAAAGACAAGCTGCTGGGTAAATTCTGCTAGCCCATTCCCCACTTCCCTTAGCCATTAGCTCTCCTGTCTCACAGACTTAATGGGGTCTTGTCAGGGAAAGAAACATGTGCGTACAAAAATTCTCGCACTCAAACATACACACAGTGATGTTATGTCTAAAGCTTCAGGCCCAAATGGGTCAAAGCATATTAATGTCTTTCACTCTATAAAAAATGATGAAACAATTATTAAACAATTATTAAATTCATATATTATCTGGTACTGTTACACATACACATACAGTGGCAAACAAAAGTTTGGGAACCCCTGTTAAAATGTCAGGTTTTTTTTATTTCAAAAATCAGACCAAGATCAATCATTTCAGAACATTTCAGACCTTTAATGTCACCTATAATCTGTAAAATTCCACTCAAATCTTTTAGGGTGGAAAAAAAAAACTAAATTAACGTGGTTGCATAAATATGGACACCCTTAAACTAATACTGTTTGATTAATAATTTGGCCATTTTAAGAATTCATTGAGTATTCTGGGCTTTTTAAAAATTCAACAGTAACAATTCATTAATATGCTTTCAAAAATACCATACAGGATAAGCATTAATATGCAATGAAAACAAATTAAGTGCATCATTAATTTATTTATAATAAGCAAGAATTCTGAAAAATATTCTGCAAATATTCTAAAACACTTTGGCTAATTATCACTTCTGTATTAAAGAGTGTCTTTCAATGTAAGCATTAACTGGCCTGTTAATGAAGCTGGATAATTACTGAATATATGTGATGAACATCAAGCTATGTAAACAGAATGTATAGCTCACCGGCCCATGAAGTCGTCTCTCTTGCCAGCATCTTTATCCCAGACAGTGATATCTATAAAGCCACCCTGCTCATCATACAAGTGAAAGTCAAACTGTTCTCTCCACTGAGGGTTTAGAGTTTTGTGTATTGTCTGCAGAAGAAAGGAGCAAAGGGACAAGGTTATGTTTGAACACTGTGTCGCAGTCAAATAAAGCCTCCAAAATGGAAACTT